>CABFWB010001509.1:68190-111361 GCA_902151455.1 Timema bartmani
CCCAGTGAACTGAGAGGTATCCCTCCATCCCCCAGTGAACTGAGAGGTATCCCTACAGCCCCGAGCTGAAAGACGAGGCTGTCCCCACCTTCTTGTCCAAGCCGTAGGCGATGGCGGCCGCCGTTGGTTCGTTGATGATCCTGAGTATGTTGAGCCCCGCAATGGTGCCAGCGTCCTTGGTGGCCTGACGCTGTGAGTCATTGAAGTAGGCAGGTACTGTGATGACAGCGCCCGTCACTGGACGTCCCAAGAACGACTCTGCTGTCTCCTTCATCTTCACCACCACCATGGACGAGATCTCCTCGGGGAAGAACTTCTTCGTCTCTCCTTTGTACGTCACCTGCAAGGATGGACCACTGCAGCCTCGTATGCTCTGGTTGACTGGAGTTTGCACCGACAGTAATTTACCTAAATGGTTTTCCAATCTTCCTACACTCAAATAAATTCACATTTCCTTTAAATTCTACTTTCCTAATCTATTCCCCTTAAGTAGGCCTATACATGTGGAGAAGCGACCAACCAATATGTCTTAAATTTTTAATTTAAATTGAGTGTTTTCCCTAAGTATTTTTTAAAGGTATCGTAACGCATCCCATTCCATCACAAGTTTGGTGTAATGTTTGTTTAAGGGTGGCGGCTATTGAATAGAAATATTCCCTCATTCCTGTATTTCTGATGGGAATGGCAGTTCTACTTTGATCTCAGAACTGAGATATTTCACGTATAAACTTCCTTGAAATGTATGTATGCTATGGACACACGTTGACACTTTTCTCCTCCATTTTTATGTGAACCATATTTTAAAATAGCAAACAACTTCTTAAGGAAAGTTGCCGCCTTGGGGAATGTAAAGCGTTTTTGTGAAGCGTGTTGCATTTTAGCTTGACGCACCTAAGCACTTTAAGTACTTTCACACTTGGAAGCCGATGAGAGGGAATAAGGAGTCGTTCACCCTGCCAGACCTTCCCTTAATCCGTTGACGAGTATAAACCCTCACTCTACTATTTGCGTCTGGACAGCATTGATCTACATTTGAAAATAAACCTTTTCCTCGTTTCATATTCTGTACATTCATAATATGCTTCCACGGACTTTTTTTAATCATCATCTTGGTTGGAACATTCCTACTGACCATTTTCGTGAATAAACTAGATAATCTGTGCTGTAAGTGATTATAAAAATGTTTACAAAAAAACTTCAAAATAAAAATAAAAGGTCTAGTTTTGTAACAATGTAGGCTTATTTTTAGAATTATTTAATAGTTTATGTTTCAGTGTTATATGTTTAAAATTCGCCAAATAAAACCAAAATGCATGTGCGATGTTGTCTTGATACGTCACAGATAGGAGTTTCTGAACGTGTCCTCGTGACTGGTGGACTGACCTCTATCACCAGCTTCCCCTTGTCGTTTAGGACCCGAAAAGGCCACAGTTTCACGCACTCCTGGATGGAAGGGTCCTCGAAGCGTCGACCGATCATGCGCTTAGCGTCTGAAATGAATACACCACACATGTACCGCACTGGGATCAAACCAGAGATATTTGGTATAGTGGTCACTCCTCACTCTTTATGGCAAGAGTCGGTATGGACGTTCTCTATAATGTTCTACCTTCCTCATCCTACCCCACCAGAGTAAACAAGAGAATATCCGTGACGGATAGACCACGGAGATCGAGTTACCGAAGATCGTGTTTTCCGGGTTGATGGCCACCTGGTTCTTAGCGCCATCACCTACGAGACGCTCAACGTCCGTGAAGGCGACGTAGCTGGGTGTCGTCCGGTTGCCCATGTCGTTGGCGATGATATCCACTTTGCCGAGCTGGTAGACGCCGACACACGAGTAGGTGGTGCCGAGATCGATGCCTATCGCCGTCCCTTTCACCGCTCTAGACATGGTCGGTTTCTTGACTCTTAGCTATCTTTGGTAACCAAATAAGTGAAGGAGGACATTAGGTAACTAAGTAGGTGAGGGATGACATTGGGTAACTAAGTAGGTGAGGGAGGACATTAGGTAACTAATTAGGTGAAGGAGGGCATTAGGTAACTAAGTAGGTGAAGGAGGGCATTAGGTAACTAATTAGGTGAAGGAGGGCATTAGGTAACTAAGTAGGTGAGGGAGGACATTAGGTAACTAAATATATAAGGGAGAACATTGGGTAACTAAGTATATAAGGGAGGACATTGGGTAACTAAGTATATAAGGGAAGACATTGGGTAACTAAGTAGATGATGGAGGATATTAGGTAACTAAGTAGGTGAAGGAGGACATTAGGTAACTAATTAGGTGAAGGAGGACATTAGGTAACTAATTAGGTGAAGGAGGGCATTAGGTAACTAAGTAGGTGAAGGAGGGCATTAGGTAACTAATTAGGTGAAGGAGGGCATTAGGTAACTAAGTAGGTGAGGGAGGACATTAGGTAACTAAGTCCGTGAAGGAGGGCATTAGGTAACTAAGTAGGTGAATGAGGGCATTAGGTAACTAAGTAGGTGAATGAGGGCATTAGGTAACTAAGTAGGTGAATGAGGGCATTAGGTAACTAAATAGGTGAATGAGGGCATTAGGTAACTAGTTAGGTGAAGGAGGGCATTAGGTAACTAAGTAGGTGAAGGAGGGCATTAGGTAACTAGTTAGGTGAAGGAGGGCATTAGGTAACTAATTAGGTGAAGGAGGGAATTAGGTAACTAAGTAGGTGAGGGAGGACATTAGGTAACTAAGTCCGTGAAGGAGGGCATTAGGTAACTAGTTAGGTGAGGGAGGACATTAGGTAACTAATTAGGTGAAGGAGGGCATTAGGTAACTAAGTAGGTGAAGGAGGACATTAGGTAACTAATTAGGTGAAGGAGGGCATTAGGTAACTAAGTAGGTGAAGGAGGACATTAGGTAACTAAGTAGGTGAGGGATGACATTAGGTAACTAAGTAGGTGAAGGAGGACATTAGGTAACTAATTAGGTGAGAGAGGACATTAGGTAACTAAGTAGGTGAGGGAGGACATTAGGTAACTAAGTAGGTGAATGAGGGCATTAGGTAACTAGTTAGGTGAGGGAGGATATTGGGTAACTAAGTAGGTAATATATGACACTGAGTAATTAAGTAGTTAGCATTTTATACGTTACATTTAACTTGTTTAACGAAATGTTGACCCGACTCTAAACCATTTCAAGCTTTTTATTCCAAGTTAGTTTGGTTTATATAGTGTAGTATTTATTTTAAGTATGTGGGTGGCAATTTTAATAATCATAGTTCAATTCTTTGTTAAATTTTAATAATCAAACATGAAACCTCATCATTTTTAATGGACAACTTAGACTGGGTAATTGGACCGCAAAATAAAACAACGTATAAAACAGTAATTCCCTTAAAGAAGGTAAAAAATGTTCACAAAGTTTGATAAAAATCTGATTAAATTGATATTTCCACTAGTTATTACAAATTAACAATACAAATACCTCAGGCCAAAAATCCGGTGTTAATTAGAATATTATATTTGACTTAAATATGCCTAATGATTTGAAATCAAACTTGTTCGTGAATATCTGGTTGTGAGTTGGTTAAAACATTTTATTGATCGTTTCAACGATACTTTATCAATTTATTATCACGCTAAATTTATTTAAAATCGAGATAATACTGAGACTATTCTAATTTGGAATGCTCTAAGTCATATTGATTGCTTGGCAACGTTTATAGTGTAATAATATGATAATTATTATTAGTAAATTGTGGTTGTGGTCTGTTTAAGTGATTTGGTTTGATAATGTATTTATATGTAATTATAAAAGTTTTAAGTATTTAGGAAGGAACCAATTTTGTTAGAAAACGTGATGTTCAAGCCTCGATATTAAATTAGTTCTATGTTACTGTCCAAACCCGATTCCAAGATAAACTAGTTCGGACTAGGCCAAATTGATACATCCTGCCACTTGTAGGATAAATCGATATAACCTTATTTTTTTAGGAAGTACTAGTTTTCATTTTTCTTAAACCATACGATGAATCAACCTTGGACAGGTTTCATCATTCACAATTTGTACACAAATATTGTCACCTAACCTAACCTGACCTAACCTAACCTAACCTAACCTAACCTAAACTAAACCTAGTTTGACCTAATACAATTGTAGGCTATACTAATTTATCCTATGAGCTAGGCCAAATTTTCAGTATTAACGAATTTAAATTAGGTTAAACTAGTACATCCTGAGGCTCTTAGGATGTATCACTTTGGCCTAGTCCGATCTAGTTTGTCCTGGAATCGGGTTTGAACGGTAACATATACATTCTTAAATTTTAGAAAAAAATAATGTTTAAACATTAATTATAAATAAAAAAATTCAATGAACTATGAACATACAAGAGCAATCCTTTTTTGACATCGTCTTTGTATGACTTTTTTCGCTATTTCGGCAAAAAGTTTCTATGCCTTTTGTGTTTCATTAAAAAAATATAGTCATAATTTTATTTTTGTATGCTAAAAAATAACGTAATATAGGAACTAAGCTTATAATTATAAGATGTCACCCACTTCAGTGGTCAAATGGTTTAAAGCGTCCCTCTCGCAATAAACCGGGCCGTCGTTGTTGAGTAGATCGGGGTTCCAATCCCGGTCAAGTGTACTGAGGATGTTTCTCCTAAATGAGTTCCCACTCTCCCTATGCGTAAATGTAGGTACACTTCCCCTAAGTTCAACCTTTCTCATCCTATACACGTCACATGCGTATCACCCGAGCGGGTAGTAAGACGCGGTGAACACTCGCTAGAAATGTCAACAAATACAGACAAACATGACAATTCCGTTTCCTTACAATCAAACTTAAAATATTAAATTTAACTTGAAGTTTTATTATTTATGCTTCTACCAATTTTGCTTCGATCCAGTCAACTAGTTAAAGAGGCCTAAGGGGCTGCCTAGGTAGCCGAGAGAGTGCCACTCAGATGTTGCTCTTAGGTTGAATATTGAAAAAACCTTTAATAGTACATGAGTTTGGTATTTGGTTTGGAATGAACACAAAACTATTTTCTATGAACCTATAAATATATAGACTTGTAAACAGTTAGAAAGTTGAAACTTTACACTGTCCACATATCTTAGTTGAGCAGTAAGTAAACGAAAGGTGACTGCTATAGGAGCGTAGAATGGATATTTATGAATCGAGCTATGCCGTTCAATAAGGGGGTCACCACATAAATTGTTATGTAATTTGTATTTTCCTGAGCCCCTATTTGTTCTACTGCCGGACAGCTCCAGCCAAGAACGTTATATATCCACTTACTTGGTGTCTGGTATTTATGAGTTTCTGCTCGACTATTCTAGTGCCTTAGGCCCCCCCATTCCCCTTCCCCACAAAGACACCGTAATTTCATCATGTTTCCACACAAGGCAATGGTTGCTATGTCGCCCCCCAGGTCTACATTCCCTCCCTGTCTGCGGTACCAACTGTCGCTTCTCATAATCCAACCTAGATCACCCCACCATTAAGGTCACGTGACACCTGCCCACGTCACATTCCACACTCGTCACACTTGCGGTCATCGGCAAGGATAGTGGACCCGACTCCGTCCCTTGATATCTAGGGACATCGATCACCTCCCTTGGAGTAGGCCTATATACTGTATTATAACACTTGTCATCACTGTCAGCAAAGGTCTACATCTTTTTAGTTGACTGTACATCTTCAGGTGCTATATTTAGTCCAATTTCAATAAGAAGAACCTTATCTGACAACTATAACAGTTACTAGATCTACTCTAATAGGAAGAATCTTATCTGACAGCTAGAATAGCTATTAGATCTACTTTAATAAGTCATATGATCTGCAGCTGTCACTTTTGATAGATATTATCAATACTTATAAAATAACAATATAATAATAATAATAATAATAATATAGTGACATGTTATCAAAGTTGACCTGAACAAATATGTTTGTATTTTCTTAAAGTTTATTCAAACCGGACAAATTATACATTTAAAAAAATTATAAATGTGTTGATTTATGAAAACTTGTATTAGTTAACAGTAATATAGAAATCTATGTTGATATATGATTAAGTTATTTAAGTCCCTACTATTAAGTTAAACAGTGAAAGTGCTTATCAATATATTAATATATAGCTAAACAAATATGCAATACTAAATACTATCTGTGGATAAACAGTGACAATAATAACATTAAAAATTTTGTACACTAAAATATTGTTACAATAATGATGGTAAAACAAATATACAAATAATCTTGGACATTTATTTTAATATAATTTCAAGTACACCAAAATTGTTTAGCATTAATTTGAATCTGTATACGAGTAAAATACTTTAGACTTAGATGACAGTAAGAAATTAATTTAAAGTAGGTAACCAATCCCAAAAAAGGTGATGCTTGGGATGAGTCTAGGATTAAATCACCAAGGATTAAGTCACCAAGGATGTAAGTCACCAAGGATTAAGTCACCAATGATTAAGTCACCAAGGATGTAAGTACCAAATGATGTAAGTCACCAAGCATGTAGTTACCCAAGGATGCAAGTCACCAAGGATGTAAGTACCAAAGGATGTAGGTCACCAACGATGTAGGTACCCAATGATGTAAGTTACCAAGGATGTAGGTGCCAAAGGATGTAAGTCACCAAGGATGTAGGTACCAAAGGATGTAAGTCACCAATGATGTAAGTACCAAAGGATGTAAGTCACCAACGATGTAGGTACCAAAGGATGTAAGTCACCAAGGATGTAGGTACCAAAGCATATGTCACCAAGGATGTAAGTACCCAAGAATGTAAATCACCAAGGATGTAAGTACCAACGGATATAAGTAACCAAGGATGTAAGTACCAACGGATATAAGTCACCAAGGATGTAAGTACCAAAGGATATAAGTCACCAAGGATGTAGGTACCCAAGGATGTAAGTCATCAAGGATGTAAGTACCAAAGGATGTAAGTCACTAAGTTATATATGTCACCAAGGATGTAGGTACCCAAGGATATAAGTCACCAAGGATGTAAGTACCAAAGGATATTAGTCACCAAGGATGTAAGTACCAAAGGATATTACTCACCAAGGATGTAAGTACCAAAGGATATTACTCACCAAGGATGTAAGTACCAAAGGATGTAAGTCACCAAGGATGTAAGTACCAAAGGATATGTCACCAAAGATATAAATCACCAGGATTTAAGTACCAAAGGATATAAGTCACCAATGATGTAGGTACCCAAGGATGTAAGTCATCAAGGATGTAAGTACCAAAGGATGTAAGTCACTAAAGATATATGTCACCAAGGATGTAGGTACCCAAGGATATAAGTCACCAAGGATATGTCACCAAGGATGTAGGTACCAAAGGATGTAAGTCACTAAGGATATATGTCACCAAGGATGTAGGTACCCAAGGATATGTCACCAAGGATGTAGGTACCAAATGATGTAAGTCACCAAGGATATATGTCACCAAGGATGTAGGTACCAAATGATGTAAGTCACCAAGGATATATGTCACCAAGGATGTAGGTACCAAAGGATGTAAGTCACCAAGGATATATATGTCACCAAGGATGTAGGTACCCAAGGATATGTCACCAAGGATATATGTCACCAAGGATATATGTCACCAAGGATGTAAGTCACTAAGGATATATGTCACCAAGGATGTAGGTAGCCAAGGATATATGTCACCAAGGATGTAAGTACCAAAGGATGTAAGTCACTAAGGATATATGTCACCAAGGATGTAGGTACCCAAGGATATGTCACCAAGGATATATGTCACCAAGGATGTAGGTACCCAAGGATATATGTCACCAAGGATATATGTCACCAAGGATGTAGGTACCCAAGGATATGTCACCAAGGATATGTCACCAAGGATGTAGGTACCAAATGATGTAAGTCACCAAGTATATATGTCACCAAGGATGTAAGTACCAAAGGATGTAAGTCACTAAGGATATAAGTCACCAAGGATGTAGGTAGCCAAGGATATGTCACCAAGCCCCAGCCACGTCATTAGTCGAACTTGTTTTTCCTTCTATTCTTAACTTGGGCTCTTTGTCACGTCTTGTAATGAATGGAAGGCCGACACGCAGCAGTAAGTAAGAGAGGCTAATTGGGGCTAACAAAGGCTCCTCCCCTCCTCCCGTTAGTCCTTCTGATCTGTATTCCTCGCAGTCTCCCTCTATTAGTCATCAGTCCGACAGATGGACACACTCGGGTTCCGGAGAGGTATTCTTGGAACTGAACATCCGACCTACATTCTGTAATCATTATTATTGATATTTATATTGATTGATTATTTTTCAAACTACCTATTTAGCTATTACCTATTGTTTATGTATTTATAGCTAGCTACAGGTCCGGTATTTGTGTACTTTTCACTGTTACAGGTCTTGTGACCTGTCTTGTTGGCTAAACTAGAATCAAAGAAATGCAAATTGAAATTATTATTATTATTATTATTATTATTATTATTAACCATTACTGTTAACGACATAGTATCCGTACAGGTGGGAACGCAGTCTAAATGTCAAGCTCATTTAGTCCGGGTTTCTGGTTAAGAGTAGGTTGAGCTCAAATCCCGGCTGAGTCTACTGAGGTGGATTTTACTTAAATTATGTATTATATATTTGAGGTATTTAACGTGCACTCTTTGAACCGACTGATTATATCAGCACACAAGAATTTCTATGACCGAGCGTTAAAGGGCCTACCAATTTTGCCGGGAAAGGTATTTTAACACACATTCCAGGGTTCTTTTTACACGCTACAATCGACATGGGACCAATGGATTTACTTCCCCTCTGAAGGAAGTTGTGCTACGGATTTTTATAGCTCAAGGCAAATACATCAACGCCAGCTGGTCTTGAACCCACGAACATCGGGCCCTGAGGCGATCGTTTTATCCCAAGAACACCAAGGTCAACTTTACTTAAATTCAAATGCAGTTGAAATTAGGCCATTCATCTCAAAGTAAGGCGCACAAACCCTGAAGCCAAACTTAGTGGTCGGTAAAAAAATTAATGTATTAAAGATAAGCTCATTTGCACCATCTATTACGGTACATATAGTATAAGAATGACTTAGGGGACGGCCAGACTAGGCAAGTGACTAAATAATAAAATAGAACACATTGGTTGTAATGAGAGGTGGCCAGAGCGAGCGACTGAGCGAGCGCGCTTGAAAGATAAAACTGGTTCTGTTTTCCAAGCGCACGTGCTCGACCCGGTACAGTCTAGTTTACAGGCGCTAGGCAATATTATTGTATATTGGTTCATTGAGTGCTTGAAAAACTTCTCATTTTGACTTTTATTACTATCGATAGTTTAGCACACTTGCTACTAACGGACTAATTTAATTGGTTAGATCATAAACCATACCTATATATATGTAAAACTGATATGTTAAAATACTTCAATATTAGCAAAGTAGGCCTTTACGAATAAGAATCACCATTAGCGTGGAGAGAGGATGAGAAAATCACAACAATAAATCACTTGTCAAAACCACCCTCAATTCACTGATCCAAGATTCGAAGCCTGCTCGTCAACAACTATCGAGAGCTATCTGCTAATCACGCGTTCGCTCGCACGCTCGCCAGTTTGGCCACCCAGTCGCTTGCGTGCTCACTCACACGCTTGTCAGTCTGGCCGAACCCTTAAGAAAAATCTATGTAAAATTGTGAGCATGTACAGGTTTCTTGGAGGAGTAAATTTAAGTTCACTTTCCAAGCACGAATATTATATCTTTGCATGACTTTCAAACTAACTTAACCTAACGCCTAGCGCTACACACGCAGTCCTAATACCTAAATAGCTACTAATCGGAAAGAAAGCTGCACCCTTAGATAGAAAGTAAATATTTTCAACAACTCTTGGAATCTAACCAGAATTGTTTGAACTTAGAATCGACCTCTTTAATCAGATCAAATGATCACGGAGACGAGCTAGCATCGTCATTCAAAGAAAAATAAGCTCTCTTACTGTAAAAGACCTTAATTACTCGGTTCATTGCTCTAATTGCTAGCTGCGTGGTAACAGCCAAGCGATAACATGTCGGCAAGTCATCTGACAGAGAGGGACTTAGGCTGGGTTCAAGCCAGTGCAGGTAAGGCAGAGCAAATTGGGGAAAAGGTGGGTTCTTATTTGGTAACAAGGTGCCTATAGGTTGTGTTCACGCCATTGCAGGTAAGGCAGAGTATATTGGGGAAAAGGTGGGTTCTTATCTGGTAACAAGGTGCCTTTAGGCTGGGTTCAAGCCAGTGCAAGTAAGGCAGAGCATAATGGGGAAAAGGTGGGTTCTTATCTGGTAACAAGGTGCCTTTAGGCTGTGTTCACGCCATTGCAGGTAAGGCAGAGTATATTGGGGAAAAGGTGGGTTCTTATCTGGTAACAAGGCGCCTTTAGGCTGTGTTCACGCCAGTGCAAGTAAAGCAGTCAGTATTGTTTTATATCAAGGTGTCAGTATGGTTTTAACTCGATCTATGGTTGGGTCTTTTTTACGCTGAATCTTACTACCCGTCCGGGATACACGTATTTAATTACACTAATAGAGCAGGTAAGGTAGAATTTAGAGGAAATTTACCTGCATTTGCATGAAAGTAGAGTGGGGAAACCATTCGAGAAAGAACCTCTCCACAACTTGATGGGAATTGAACCCTGATCACCCAATCACTGACAAACCAGACCAGATGAGCCTGACGTATAGTCCACATGCCCACCCACGTGAAGTAATATGTCTTGCCACGTGCACTTAGGCATCAACTCGCCTGGTTTGGTTTGCTGATGATGCTAAGTTAAAATTCCGGTCGGCTAAAATAGGGGTGTTTTTTTCCCCTTAAATAGTTTCCCACTCCCCCTTCACCCAAATTAAGGGTAAATTTCCCCTAAATTCAATTTTCCTCATTCCCTACCTTTGTTGTAAATATTTGGGTGATACAGACGGGCAGTAAGACGTGGTACACTCAAGAAAATGATTCTGTTCACGGCACCAATTTTGTGATTTGATTGTAGTCAACCTGTGTCCTAAAATTATATCGTAGTTTTATGTGATCGGTAATGGTTTAAGTCCTTTGATGCTATTGGCCTTGAGCATTTACTTGTGAATGTGAAATATGAATGTTTATGAAGATTTTTGCTGTGTACTCAGCCGCGAGTATTCGATAACATAATACACAGGAAGATATATAATTCAGAAACCCAGACTTCCCCTGTAGAGGACAAGAATAACTGTGGAAAAAAATGAATCCTCGCTGCTCCCATTTGGTACAAATATCAACCATCCCTCTCACTGTCACGTGTGCTGACATCTCACCTAACCCTACTACAAGTAAAACATGTTTATTTAAAAGACTCAAAGTTGTATCATTTCTGTTTCCAGCTGTTTTATCATAGAATGGATCAGAACGGAGTGTCTGTAGACTTTGGTCTGCAATTACCTAGAGTCGAGCTTTTAGTCGGTTAATTGTTAATTGTTAACCGCAGAAAGGAAACATGTCCACAAAATACGTAAATTGAGTTATTTACTAATTTAGAGCCTTTATAGCATAGGTGGGTACAATATTTTTCAACATAGCCACAGCTGTGGCGAATTATAAGGAAAATATTTCCACACTATGTAAAAATTGAGAAATTAGGTTGCTCAATATAACAAATTAAAACAACAGACAGTGTTTGGACAAGATTATTCGAAACATGTACATTTTGACTTCTCAACTTACAACTGCCTCAGACGCAAATGATCAAAACTGTTCAGATTGAAAATGTAACACAGTTTAATGTAAGATTTGAAAATCCTTTTGTCTGAATGTAGAGATGAAATGAAGTGTATGGAAAGGGAGTGGAGGGGAGTATTGGATGACAGTGTTGAGTCAGTGACTCATTGTGGAGGGGAGTATTGGATGACAGTGTTGAATCAATGACTCATTGGGGAGGGGAGTATTGGATGACAGTGTTGAGTCAATGACTCATTGTGGAGGGGAGTATTGGATGACAGTGTTGAGTCAATGACTCATTGTGGAGGGGAGTATTGGATGACAGTGTTGAGTCAATGAGTCAGTGACTCATTGTGGAGGGGAGTATTGGATGACAGTGTTGAATCAATGACTCATTGTGGAGGGGAGTATTGGATAACAGTATTGAGTCAATGACTCATTCAGAAAGCGGAATGCTTCCAATGTTATGCGGGAAATGTAAAGCTACAACCAGCCCACGCCGCGCCGTCAGGAAAAAGATTTATTTTACTATGAGTTTTGGCAAACTCAAATTCGCAACACTTGTACGGCAAATTGGCCACATGTGGCGATTGGCGACAGGGTTGCCCACCTCGGCTCTATAGACATAAGCATCGTTTACTACCTAAAGGAAATATACGCGGTAAAATACCACTTTGGGATGTCACTTTTAAAAAAATTAAGTTTACTGCAGATAAGTAACAGGTCTTGGACTGCAAAATAGTTTTTGTGTTTCTGCTGAAAATTTTGGATTTTTGACATGTTTCCTTTCTGCGGTTAGCAATTCATGTGTGAACCAGCCTTAGTCCGCTGGAGCAAATTAAGGAGGTACGTCACCGTGTCACTTTGGGTGCCACCCACAGACGGGATTGTCCAATGAGGTGGCACACTTAGCTACATTTCTCACTTGTTACTCACGGCCGAGGAAATAAAGAAGATGTGAATTGCAGTGGGTAGGAGGAGTCAGGGGCAGATTCGCACGTTTTAATCACTGATGGAGTGACGGCATAATAGTGACGGCGTCATGAAGTTATGAAACTACGTTAAACCTTGAACCTGTGTCAACTCCCAAACCACTCAGCTATGTGACATAAAACAGAGACCAGGTTTTTTATCTTTCAGTGGAATGGGTGCAGGTGTGTGTCAGGTACAGTTGGGAGATGATTGGACGGTGAGTTTGGTTTGTTGATGAAGGGGGAGGGGAGAGGAAAACTCTCACAACCTCCTCCCTCCACCCCACTCTTCTTAAACTCTTAGCTCGGTCAAGATGTCGTTTTATCAACTGCGATATTATCCGTTTAAAAACACTGGATATTTTCTTACTTTAGTTTGAAGCTTAGAAATGGAAGCAAACCACAAATTTGTTTTTAATTTAGCACCACGTCTTACTACCCAT
The DNA here is from genome assembly GCA_902151455.1 of Timema bartmani. Lineage (NCBI taxonomy): Eukaryota > Metazoa > Arthropoda > Insecta > Phasmatodea > Timematidae > Timema > Timema bartmani. The sequence continues at coordinate 81,309 of CABFWB010001509.1, forward strand.
TCGGGTTATACGCTTAAGTACTAATTACACTAATGGATTAGGAATTAGGAAGGTTGAATTAATAGGAAGTGAACCCGCATTTGCGTGGAGGGAGAGTGGAAAACCATTTAGGAAAAAAAAACCTCAGTTCACCCGACCGAGACTCGAACCTTGATCTCCCCGTCCTCGGTGGTCTAGCTCAACACGACTGGTGCGTTAGCTAACTACGCCACCGAGGCGGGTCAAACCACAAAACTTGTGTGAAATTGCCCTCTGTTAAATCGGCTCAAATTGAAATAAGTTGCACTTATTGAATAACTGATCAAAAGTCTCAGTGGCCACGAAGCTTGATATTTTTTTTTTCAGGGCCGTTTGAAATCCTATAACGATGGCCTTGAATGAAATCCTCATATCTCCTGAGAGTCGAAGCTTACAGGGATTACAAGGATTTCACACTTAATACAGAGCCCAAATAGATACGAGGTTTTATTTACTGACGCTAGGCAACAGCAATTTTTTTTTCCACATAAATCCTGTAATAGACATGTGAGATAAACCTTATAGTACAAAATATCAAATTCAACCAAATTTGGAGATACGAGGTTTTCATTCAAGGCCTTCGATATATTGTCAATGTGCGATGATATAGCTTATTATGTTTTAGGTGATAATAGACTATTTATTCATATAGATGCAAAAATTGTGTGTATGTATATGCAAAAATACGGAGGTGCGCGCGCATGTGTGTATGTGTATACATAATATACTATTCATTCATTTGCATGCAAACTTTTCCTGTTTTTGTGTATTTATAGGTGTGTGTATTGACTCATGTACATGCGAACCAAAAGGTTTGCATCCAAACGAACAATTACAATTAAAAATAATACAGTATATACATACATCCACACATTCGCTCACACATCACATCCATATAAACACACATATACACACCGCGCACATTTTTGTTAATACGCATGGAGAAAGTTCACATCTACGTATATGAATGATTATCAACAGATACACACGCGCGCACACCCATATTTTTGCATATACATACACACAACGTTTGCATCTATATGAATAAATCACTCGCCTCGGTGACGTAGTTAGCTAACGCGCTAGTCGTGTTGAGCTTGACTGCCAAGGATGGAGAGATCGATGTTCGAATCTCGCTCGGGTGAACTGGGGCTGGTTTTTCCTAAATGGTTTTCCACTCTCCCTCCACGCAAATGCGGGCTCAGTTCCTATATCTTCAACCTTACCAATTCCTAATCCATTAGCGTAATTATTACTTAAGCGTATAACCCGAACGGGTAGTAAAACGCGGTGATAAATAAATATATGAATAAATCGTCTATTATCATTTAGAACATAATAAGGATTTCGTGCTAGTTGCATCTGTGTATGTTAGCGAGCTGGTAAAAATAACCGTGAGTCTGCGCCCACTTTATATTCAAGTCCCTCTTGTTGTTCTAAGGAGGATAAATGTTGGTATTCACATAACTTGTTTATATTATTTAATGGGTGACCTGGTGGTCTAGGGGTAAGGTGTCAGACTTCTGTGCTGGGGGTCAGGGGTTCAATCCTCGGTCCCGACACAGACTTATTTGATTGCCAAACCCTTCCTTCACCTCTGACAAGATATGTATTAATCACAACTTGTGAATGTGAGGAATGTCAGGCCTCCACCGTGGTTCGGATTCCACGTTAAACTGTAGTTCCTCCATTTCATCTCACATTCACCCTACCATTCGACTTTAGCGTAAGTGCGTACAACCCGAACGGGTAGTAAGACGCGGTGCTAATAATAATAATAATATAGTATTTACTTAGGAAAACATTTGATTTTTGTTTTATTTCTCCCCCGGCAGACTAAAGGTATCAGGTCAATAACTAACCTATTCCAACTAAACATGATCTAACCTAATCCAACCTAACCTAGTCTAACAACATTCCTTTATACTAGTAGTTCTGAAACAGGACTGGGAAAAATAAACGTCATAAACGTCCTCTTAATGACTTTCTCCATTTGCTAGAATCGAGAATCTGACCCGCCGACGGGCGCGAACACTTAAGCTTAATTCACACGCTCACCGAAAAATAAAAAGCATAATCTGCGCAGTAGTTCACACACTTTAAGTTGACCCATGATGCATTGCAACTCTTTAAATCAGCTGATTATCAACATACTTTATTTTCTAGTGGATAAACATAATCATTGTCCCGAAGGTTGTTTACAGATTATAATACTGTGTCGTGGCACAATCCAATACATCAATAAACACACTTTACATTAACGAGTTATTTCATATCTCCTCACAACAGCCAACGCAGCTGTCTGCTAGTTTCTGGCTGTAGAGCGCATGCGTTGACAAATGCGCATGCGCACTAATTTGAGATGGCTTGTTCTGAGATTTGATTGGTTCTCCTGTGCCTAACATCTCGAGCAGAGTGGACTAGGTATAGAATAGTTGAACTTCAGCAGAACACCTCGCGCCGATTAAGCGGAAATCTTGTGATTGGTTTAGAGCGCGTCACGTGATCACGTTTCTGTTTTGCGCTAGTTTTTCGGCGAACGTGTGAATCCACAGTAACGGTCTATTTTAGGCAGGCGCTAACACCTCTAATTTTTGAAAGGGTTTTACCAACACGGGCGCAACCAACACGCCATCGACAATATACAACATTTCAAATTGCTATAGCGAAAAAAACTATTGATTTTAAAGCTTCGAGGCTATTGAGACTTTTGATCAGCAACTCAATAACTGCAACATATTTCTATCTCAGCCAATTTAACCGAGGTCTATTTCACATAAACTTGTGCGGGGTTCTTTGCAAAATTTGTCAATATGAAAAAAAAAATAGTATGGTGCACCGCAAAGACTTCCTCCCTCTTTAATCTTAAAATAGACATTTACTTAAAAACTCGTAAGATTTGTGAAACGAAATAACAGGTCTATGCATTGTTGTAGAAACATTACATCAAAGATCATAAATGAAATAATATACACTGTACCTTACTAGCTCTATGGCATTAGGAACTAGGAACAATGTTATAGAAAAATTGTTAAAGAGAAACATCTTTGTTGACCAAATAGCATAAAAATTAAATTCATTTTTCAAAAACTTGAAATAAAAATATATCTATTTGCTTATAGCAAAGAGATTATTGGTTTTATAAAAATATATTTCAAATCAAAGATTTATATCTTTAATTATCCTACAACTTTGCAATGATACGTTATTTCATATCTAAAATAGTTGTGGAGAAATGATAAAATTGGAAAACCTCCCCATGTAAAGTGCCCTCAAAGTCATTTTAATGAGAAAATGAGTATTGCTACCTTGTTTATTGTGATAAACAGTGTCTGAATATAAAATTTAATCAGAATCGTTAGAGCTAATTTCTAGAGAGAAAAAAATATATTTTTGTCCCTCAGTAAAATACCCTTAAATAATTTAGGGTTGGACATCAAATTCCAAAAACCCCTCGGGGGGACCTTATGAAAACCCCAGATAACGAGTTTTAGCCCAATCGGTCAAATAGTTTCAACTCTAGCCCGAGATACAGACTAACAGACGGATAGACAGACAGACGGCAATGTTAAAACAACTTCTTTTTTCCAGGGGTCATGAAACTTCGACATTTATCAAAATCTTGAGCTTGATTTGTTTTTACGGTCACAATAATTTCTCTCCGAGGTGTCGAGAGAAAGTAAAGAGTTTAAGGAGGCCGTTTATCGGAGCGCCAAGGCGTGTTACAGACATCCAGAAATCCCGCGTTTTAAAGAAAATGATTTATTATTTTAAAATATGGCTCACGCTTAAATAGATTTGAAAGACATCAAAATGTTCCTTACGTTAAGTTTTATAGCTAAAAAATAAGCTTGGAAAAGCTAAAACTAGTTTATTTTCAAGGACATTTCACGCAAATTATAGCAAGTCTTTAACAGGGTGACGACAGGACATTTAAGAATAATCGAGAATTGTTTTAGGAGGTTTGACGGCTCAGAACTGCCATTTCCTTGAGAAACGGTGTGTTATTCTCCCATCAGTGGTCGGACACGCAGGTGAGCCGCGTGACGTTCGTCGTAATCCTGTCCACAGGTGGCGGCCATATTGCCGAGATAATAGCGTGTGAGTCATCGTGCCAACAGTTCCCTTATCAGAGGAGGGAGGCTGCGTGCATGTCACGGGACGTTCAGCTGACACGGATGTATGAGTCAGAGACTTATCTTCGTAGCTGAGGTATACCGGGTTCGAGCACAGGATGGTCCATACAGCTAACCGCTGCCAAGATATGTTGAATATTTCAGAATTGTTACTTACTCCCAAATTGATTGAGGTAGAACTTCTTCGCTTTGGATTAGAGTTTCGACTCCCGATCATTCATGATAAGGTTTTTTAAAGATTTGTTTTCACAGCGTCTGTCCAAGCTAATGCTAAAGTGGACACGCGGGCTAAGCGTCAATCTCGTTCACTATCGTATACCTGTGATGAGTGACCGGGGTGTGAATCCCGGCCGTGTGGATCGAGTGTTTTTAAATAGATGGTGCTCCACTCTCCTTCTACACTAATCCTACTCAGTCCTAACACACTACTGACACTAGTAGTGTAGTTAAATGTGAATAGCCCGGCCATGTTGTTAGACATATAAACAAAGCCAATGAAAAACAGATCAATTTTTACACTAAACAAGCTTACAATAAAAATATCCATTTTTTACCTGAATTAAAGTCCCCCTTCTTATTATTTTACTATAAGATGACATGGACACAACATTAAAGCAGATTAGAGGAACTGTAGCTGAATTTCGGATATTAGAAAGTTAAACACGCAATTATTTTAAATAAACCCTATGCATGACTTCTTTGGTGCTGACTGACAGTTCACAGCTGACAGCTGACGGCTTTAAAACGTTACCAGACCAAATTATTAATCCCTACGTTGAACCATATGATCTACAAAAAACATGTGTTTAACAGCTGTAACTTCTGACAGTCAAAATTTAGGTATATACCTAAATGTTGAGTGTCAGAAGTCAGCTGTGAACTGTCAGTCAGCACCAAAGAAGTCGTGGAGCTACTGTATATATTATTTTTGCAGTGCGTCGTACTACCCGATCGGTCTTTTCGCACTTTAATGGTGTGAGAAGGGGAATTTTAGATTAAGTGTATCCTCATTTACGTGGAGGAGGAGTAAAGAAGCCATTTGGGGACCAAAAACACTCAGGATGTACGGCTAGGATTCGAATGCCGATTGACAACAAAACAAAATAGATTAACTTGGAGGAAAGCTTCCCTATCTTTCCATGACCTGTGACCTTATATTTTAACGGTAGTGCTGGAGTGCTGGAGATGGTGGCCTGGTGAGTCTTTGTGTGGGTTTAAAAACTAGATAAAATGTTAGTTAAAATGACCGCTACAATCGTCCCAAGCCGAGCATGTCAGATTTGGTATATCCTCTCAAAAATGTCTTATGCGAAGTGAAGTTTGTCAAGCAATTTTAAAAACCCTACCTCCTAAAGGAAAAAATCAAATATCTAATAGTTCATAACTAATACACCTAAAACCATTGCACATTAAGATAAAAAGTAAATAAATAAACACAGACTGCTACTTAAAAAGGTGTATTTTATATGGAGTAGTAAATTTTTTGTAGTTAATAAAGTATTAAGTCGATCGTATTGAAATATTTACACGCCCATCTATATTAATATTATTATTATTACTATTATTAATATTATTATTATTATTATTATTATTATTACTATCATTATTATTATTAGCACCGTGTTTTACTAACCGTTCGGGTTTTACGCACTGAAGTTAATATGTAATGGTAGGGTGATTGTGAGATGAAATGTAGGACCTACAGTTTAACGTGGGATCCGAACCACGGTGGAGGCCTGGCATTCCTCACATTCACAAGTTGTGATTAATACACGTCTTGTCAGAGGTGAAGGAAGGGTTTGGCAATCAGATAAATCTGTCCCGAGACCAAGGATTGAACCCCGGACCCCCAGCACAGAAGTCTGACATCTCAACCCTAGACCGCCAGGTAACCATCCATCTATAGTCAGATTTAAAAAATTAAACTACTTGTAGTTAATAGTTTTGGAAAATTTGATCCATCTAATTTCATCAGTTAAAAAAGCTTTCAAAGGAAATAAAACACAATTAGAATCAGTTTTGTTGAGAAGAAAAGTTTTTTCAAAAAAGTTCTGGTACATGATTCCCCATGTGCCCACCTTTATGAGGATGGTGGCCAGTGAGATTATTGCAATCTATTGAACCGATGTGCTCGTGACGTGACCTAGTTATAAAAGTACCTTGGGTCGGCCTCCCCTCGACCGTTCGTTTCTGCATCGCTCTACGAAGCCGGTTCATCGGTTATTCGATTCATTTAGAAGTGGAAATGTGTCATTGTAGTTTACGTAGAAAAGTCATTTCACAACACTGGATGACCTCACCAGCAACATCGATGTATGAATGAGTGTGTTTACAAGAACGTTATAAGCCTCGCCATTGTGATAGACAAACCATAGATGAGTCACGTGACCCACGGGAAGTGACCAAGTTTCTGCACCAGAGTCATCATTCAAGAGTTGTTACAACAATATCCTTTTTGTTCCACCACGCCTCACCACCCTCTTACGCCAATGGGATAAGAATGAGGGAGGTAGGGATATGGAATGTACCCGCATTTGCTTGGAAGGAGTCAGACACCTTAGCTCAGTCGGTAGCGTATCCGTCTATTGAGCTAAGGGTCCCGGGTTCAATTCCAGGCACGGCCGAAATATTTATCATTGGTGAAATGTGGGTTTACTCTTTCACAGTGATGAATTAACGGCCGGGGACTGGTTGTTGTGCGTGTCCTTGTATTAAGTTATATTATAAGGCATATGAAACTACGACAGGCCTAGCAAGCCGGAAGTGGAAAATATATGACTGTGAAACGTTTTAGAAATAAGCCCTTGAGCAGTATTTTAATCCCGATCTCCCCATCACACCGGAAATCCAGCTCAACACGAGACTGACGCATTAGCCCACGCGAGCACTGATGCGGGTCTAATAATAACTATATGACCACATATGTTGACACTTTGTTGTCATGTGTGAATATGGACAGGTAGACAGACCCATGAGGTGACCTTGACATTTGTTACGTATCCGACCGCCTTGGCCCGTAGAAAGGTGTCATCTCCTACAGAAATAATAAACAAAATTAGGGAAGTTGTCAGCACTGGCAGGTACCAAGCGGCCCAGGAGATTTCCCGGTGTCCCGGCGGGAGGGCCCCAGTCCACCCCTGAACTAGGGATGTGAAACGAAAAATTTTAAATTATCATTTCCTGTTGATTAATTTCAACTGATTAAGTGGATAGTAATAATAACAATAATAATAATAATAATAATAATTAGTGGTAGTGATAGTAGTAGTAGTATAGTAGTATAGTAGTATAGTAGTATAGTAGTATAGTAGTATAGTCGTATAGTCGTATAGTAGTTGTAGTAGTTGTAGTAGTTGTAGTAGTTGTAGTAGTTGTAGTAGTAGTAGTAGTAGTAGTAATAAAAAACCTGCTTGTACGATCCAACGCGCTACGGTCGCAATAGACTTAACTACCGTTTATAGGGAGATCGGGGTTCGATTCGGATGCACTGAGGGAGGTTATTCCTAAATGGTTTTCCACTCACTCTCTACACAAACGCGGGTGTAATTCCTGTGAATTCAACCTTCCTCATCCCTAACCCATTAGCGTAATTAGTACATAGGCGGATAGACCGAATGGGTAGTAAGACACGGTGCTAAAAAAAGTAGTTAAAAAACAAATGAATGCTAGCCTTTGAAGACCCGTTATGTTCATAAATCGTACTTCAATTTTTTATCATCAATAAGTAAACTAAAATAATTTTAGAGTTGGCCCGATATTTGTCCTCCCCCCCTCCCCCTATATCCTCCGTGCTTCCTATAAACCCCTCCCCCACTCACGTTACCCCTACTCCCTTCTTATAAACCACACTTCTATATTTTGAAGTATAATAGGCTCTAGGTGCCACCTCCACAATTTAACCCCTCCACCGCAAGCCGCCACTGCGGAAAATTTTCATATTCAAAATTTCCCGGTAAATTTTCATCTCTACCCTGAACACGCCTGAACTCTCAACCCAACTAATCGGAAATTTACATCGGCCAAATACAGTGTTTTTATTAGGTACACCCCACATTTTTACAAATAGACATATCTGACATCTAGAGACTTTTATTTTATCACCACGTCTTACTACTCGAATGGAGTAGAGATCAGGAAGGAAGTATTTTAGAGGTAATATAACCGAGTTGGCGTGAAAGGAGAATGGAAAACCATTTAATAAAAACCACCCTCAGTAGACCCAACCAGGATTTGAGAAAAAGTCATGTAATCTGCAACTGCCATTCTAGATAAATATTATTAATACAAATAAAATAACAATAATAATACTGTATAGTAAAATGTTATCAATTTTGACAAATATGTTTGTTGTTTATATTCCCTAAAAGCTGCTCTAAAAGTTCATTCGTAAGAAAATCCAGGCATATATGTTTACCGTTCTCTCGCCAAGTGAATGTTAGATAAGTTAAAATAACTTCTTTATTGCTTCATACTGTTTCCTAACTATTAATAGTTTAAATTACTGATAGCTAACAACACGCATCGGTGGTCACGCAGACTAATAGTTGGGCTCATCAATTCTGGCTTGTTGGTGATGGGTAGGTCTGGGGTTCGTATTCCAGCAATGTGTATTAAGGGTAGCTTTTCCCTCAATGGTTCTCTCTATCTCTCTCTTCATGCAAACGTGGGTTCTATTACCTCTAAATTCTACCTTCATCGTCCCAACCACACTGACCTGTTAAAAAGTTGTTTAACAAGGACGTGATGTGATGTGTTCATCAGTGACATGGGTTTGTCAATTAAAGGCACATGTTTTTATCAACACAATTTTAAAGGCAGAGGACGCCTGAGTGACTATGAACTTTTTATTGCACTCCTATTCTGTGAAGTGTTTGAATAGTGTTATGTAATTCTGATTGCACTCCTATTCCATGAAGTGTTCGAATGGTGATATGTTTTTCTGATTGCACTCCTATTCTGTGAAGTGTTCGAATAATTATATGCATTTCTGATTGCACTCCTATTCTGTGAAGTGTTCGAATAATTATATGCATTTATGATAGCACTCATATTATATGAAGTGTTCGAATAATGATATGCATTTCTGATGGCACTCATATTCTGTGAAGAGTTCGAATAATGATATGCATTTCTGATGGCACTCATATTCTGTGAAGTGTTCGAATAATGATTTGCATTTCTGATGGCACTCATTCTGTAAAGTGTTCGAATAGTGATATGCATTTCTGATGGCACTCATTCTGTGAAGTGTTCGAATAATGATATGCATTTCTGATGGCACTCATTATGTGAAGTGTTCGAATAATGATATGCATTTCTGAATGGCACTCATATTCTGTGAAGAGTTCGAATAATGATATGCATTTCTGATGGCACTCATTATGTGAAGAGTTCGAATAATGATATGCATTTCTGATGGCACTCATATTCTTTGAAGTGTTTGAATAATGATTTGAATTTCTGATGGCACTCATTCTCTAAAGTGTTCGAATGGTGATATGTACTTTTGATTGCACTCCTATTCTGTGAAGTGTTTGAATGGTGATGGGCGTTTGTAGCAAGTGGAAATTTTTTACTTCAGATAAGATTATTTTTTTAAATAGTTAAAACAAGAGTAATTTTTTTCAAGTATTCTCAGAATATGTATTTCGCATTGAGATTACGTCGTATGACATAACGTCATTTTTGCCCCCCTAACTTCGTCACTCGTGTTTTTTTACTCAACCTGGTTATAACGCCCTTTGATCTCCCCGCTACCTTCCTCCCAGACAACAAAAACAACGTTCATGAGCACCTTGTTTTAAACTCAACATTTGATGCATCGTCAACTGTAGAAAATAATACATAGATAATGATAAAAACCTGGTAAAATATTTTTTTGAATCAAACTTTCACGATGGTCGTTGAGAAATAGTTCATAGTTATAGGTTTATTATTAAATGGTTTTTTCTCACATTAAAAGTATAGTAAACCCTATGCATGACTTATTTGGTGCTGACTGACAGTTCACAGCTGACAGCTGACGGCTTTGAAACGTTACCAGACCAAATTATTAATCCCTACGTTGAACTATATGATCTACAAAAAACATGTGTTTAACAGCTGTAACTTCTGACAGTAAAAATTTAGGTATATACCTAAATGTTGAGTGTCAGAAGTCAGCTGTGAGCTGTCAGTCAGCACCAAATAAGTCGTGGAGCTACTGTATTTACACAGAAAAGAGTTTTCTAATATGAATTAAGCCAAACACCTTTGCTCAGTAGGTAAGTGTGTCTGTATATCTATACAAAAGGATCCTGTTCGATTACCGACAAGACCGATACATTTTTCAGTCTGGTGGAATTGGGGCTTCCTCTTCCACAATGATAAATAAATAGGGTGCTTTATATGTTATTAAATTAAGTTAGTCTGTAGGTCACGTGCTGATATGATAGTCCTGTGGTTCTCAAACTTCTTAGTCACGCGCACCCTCTAATCAGGGAATAGCTGATTCGTGGACCCCTTAATGTAGGATAAATGATTTAAAAAAATATTATAGTCGTAAATTTATAGTATTTTATAGTGATAAATTAGTCATCATATATTTTTTATGTAAATATAATGAAAATGAAAATAAAATAAATGTAGGTAATATATGTATACCTCTTTAGACATAATATTTTTTTAAATAAATGTAAAAAAGAATTACAATAAAAATGAAAAGAAAATATAATATGTATTAAATTTGTACATTTATAATTACTGATAATTTATGTGAAGAATACAACTACTTGTGTGGCTTTAAAATATCATGGAAATCTGTAGCAATTTTATTGACCATCTCCTTAAATCTCATTCCACACTAAGATGATTTCATTTAACATTTTTTTCTTACCACAAATATAAAAAAAGGGTATGCTCGCACAAATAAGTTGTTGGAAAAGGCATAAAATGTTTTAGTGCTTTTTCTGAAAGTACTTTGTGTTGGCTGACGAGCAAACTAATATAAAAGTGAATTTCTAAATTCTCATCTCAAAGATTCGGGCACAAGGGGCGTGTCCAACCCTCCCTCCCCCCTTTTTTCAGCGTCACTTTCTCGCCTGGATTTAATATGGGAAGGCATCTCCATTGTGTTAAGTAGATAGCAGCAATTTACTCTTTTATATAACTTTTATAATATTTAAAAAAAGGTATAAAGTTGTGTCATAAATTCCCTGGACGAGCTCACGGACCCCCTGTAAGAACCTCGGGGACCCCTGGAGGTCCGCAAACCCCACTTAGAGAACCATTGTAACAGTCAATCCAGAAAGTACACCTTTAATTTTCCAAATGTTTTGTGCTGTGCGTCTTGCACTAACGGGGCAGATAAGAGAAGTAGAATGTCTGGAGGGTTGGGGAGCCATCTATGAGCAACCACCAAAGTACACCAAAGTGGAAATCGAACCTCGACCTCCCAGCCCTAGTCAGTCCATTCTACTGTGAGAAAGATGGGTTAATAATAATATTTATTTTTCCTGTTCACACGTTTTAAGGCGATGGGTAACACTTTCAGCTTGCACAGATGCAACATTCCCTAGAGGCGCTTCTCGCCAAGTGGAACAGTCTATTCTCGCACACAGTCGTAACTGCGCAGTAGCTATTGCGCAGGTTAGGAGTTCCAGGAAACAATGCTTGTTGTTTGCCGAGGTGTGAAAGTTGCCAGATTATTTCCTTGACTTACTTCTTAGTGACAACACTCATGAAATCATGCCTGACTGAGATGGTCAGGAAGATGGGCCATTATGTCCAATGTCCAATGTTCCTTGGTACCTCCTCAGGGGTGTCTATTATTAGTGTATGTGCCTGTCTTGTGTGGGTTAATCAACTGGGACTCAAACATTGCGTCACTTATATGACATTGCTACCAAATACTGCGTGAGTTACAGGGCAGTAGTACCCAATACTACGTCATTTACAGGGTAGTTGTACCCAATACTACGTCATTTACAGGGTAGTTGTACGCAATACTGTGTCAGTTACAGGACAGTACTGCGTCAGTTACAGAGCAGTTGTATTTAATACTTCGTCAGTTATAGGAGAGTTGTATCCAATATTGTATCAGTTGTACCCAACATTGTATCAGTTACAGGGCAGTTGTACCCAACATTGTATCAGTTACAGGCCAGTTGAGCCCAACATTGCATCAGTTACAGGGCAAATGTACCTAACATTGTATCAGTTACAGGGCAGTTGTACCCAACATTGTATCAGTTACAGGGCAGTTGTACCCAACATTGTATCAGTTACAGGGCAGTTGAGCCCAACATTGCATCAGTTACAGGGCAGTTGTACCTAACATTGTATCAGTTACAGGGCAGTTGTACCCAACATTGTATCATTTACAGGGCAGTTGTATCCAACATTGTATCAGTTACAGGGAAGCTGTACCCCACATTGTATCAGTTACAGGGCAGTTGTACCCAACATTGTATCAGTTACAGGGCAGCTGTTCCCAATATTGTATCAGTTACAGGGCAGCTGTACCCAATATTGTATCAGTTACAGGGCAGCTGTACACAACATTGTATCAGTTACAGGGCAGTTGTACCCAACATTGTATCATTTACAGGGCAGTTGTATCTAACATTGTATCAGTTACAGGGCAATTGTACCCAACATTGTATCAGTTACAGGGCGGTTGTACCCAACATTGTATCAGATACAGGGCAGTTGAACCCAACATTGTATCAGTTACAGGGCTGTTGAGCCCAACATTGTATCAGTTACAGGGCAGTTGTATCCAACATTGTATCAGTTACAGGGCAGTTGTACCCAACATTGTATTAGTTACAGGGCAGTTGTACCCAACATTGTATCAGTTACAGGGCAGTTGTACCCAACATTGTATCAGTTACAGGGCAGTTGAAGCCCAACATTGCATCAGTTACAGGGCAGTTGTACCTAAAATTGTATCAGTTACAGGGCAGCTGTACCCAACATTGTATCAGTTACAGGGCAGTTGTACCCAACATTGTATCAGTTACAGGGCAGTTGAACCCAACATTGCATCAGTTACAGGGCAGTTGTACTAAATATTGTATCAGTTACAGGGCAGTTGTACCCAACATTGTATCAGTTAGTGGGCATTTGTACCCAACATTGTATCAGTTACAGGGCATTTGTACCCAACATTGTATCAGTTACAGGGCAGTTGAACCCAACATTGTATCAGTTACAGGGCAGTTGAACCCAACATTGCAATCAGTTACTGGGCAGTTGTGCCCAACATTGTATCATTACAGGACAGTTGTACCCAATATTGTATTAGTTACAGGACAGTTGTACCCAATATTGCATCAGCTATAGGGCAGATGTAACCAATAGTACGTCAGTTACAGGGCAGTTGTACCCAACGTTATATCAGTTACAGGGCAGTTGAACCCAACATTGTATCAGTTACAGGGCAGTTGTACCCAACATTGTATCAGTTACAGGGCAGTTGAACCCAACATTGTATCAGTTACAGGGCAGTATGAACCCAACATTGCATCAGTTACAGGGCAGTTGTACCCAACATTTTATCAGTTACAGGACAGTTGTACCCAATATTGTATCAGTTACAGGACAGTTGTACCCAATATTGTATCAGTTACAGGACAGTTGTACCCAATATTGTATCAGCTACAGGGCAGATGTAACCAATAGTACGTCAGTTACAGGGCAGTTGTACCCAACATTGTATCAGTTACAGGGCAGTTGAACCCAACATTGTATCAGTTACAGGGCAGTTGTACCCAACCTTGTATCAGTTACAGGGCAGTTGTACCCAACCTTGTATCAGTTACAGGGCAGTTGTACCCAACATTGTATCAGTTACAGGGCAGTTGTACCCAACATTGTATCAGTTTCAGGCCAGTTGTGCCCAACATTGTATCAGTTACAGGCCAGTTGTACCCAACATTGTATCAGTTACAGGCCAGTTGTACCCAACATTGTATCAGTTACACGGCAGCTGCACCCAACATTGTATCAGCTACAGGGCAGTTGAACCCAACATTGCATCAGTTACAGGGCAGTTGTACCCAATATTGTATCAGTTACAGGGCAGTTGTACCCAACCTTGTTTCAGTTACAGTGCAGTTGTACCCAACCTTGTATCAGTTACAGGGCAGTTGTACCCAACATTGTATCAGTTACAGGACAGTTGTACCCAATATTGTATCAGTTACAGGACAGTTGTATCCAACATTGTATCAGTTACAGGGCAGTTGAACCCAACATTGCATCAGTTACAGGGCAGTTGTACCCAACCTTGTATCAGTTACAGGGCAGTTGTACCCAACCTTGCATCAGTTACAGGGCAGTTGTACCCAACATTGCATCAGTTATAGGGCAGATGTACCCAATAGTACGTCAGTTACAGGGCAGTTGTAACCAATATTGTATCAGGTACTTACTACGAGGGAGGTCCCAGACGCTAATAACCCAACTTGTACTAAGCTATAACAACAATGATGGGTGGTTTGTCTTCAGGTTTTCTCAAATGCTCGGGTTCTATGGCTGTGTAGTAATTACGTTACTGTGTTAGGTATGAGGAAGGTTCAATTTAGAAGATGTATACCCGCATCTGCATGTAAACCAAATAAGAAACAATATAACCAAAACCACCCTCAGGACACTCGACTGGGATTCTAGCCCTAACCTCCCCGTGATTGGTGAACAAGACTAGATATGTACTTGACATTTTAATCCACGCGTCCACCAATACGAGTCCGCTCGCTCTGGACTAATAGAAAAGGGATGCGAGTGATGAAACGGTCCGTCGATCCCTTTAAGGTGGGTTTAGACCAAACGAACACGAACATAGAGCAAGAATAAGAGCATTCGTTCGTGCTCTTTTAGTGTAAAC
This sequence comes from Timema bartmani, assembly GCA_902151455.1. NCBI lineage: Eukaryota > Metazoa > Arthropoda > Insecta > Phasmatodea > Timematidae > Timema > Timema bartmani. The sequence goes on from CABFWB010001509.1 coordinate 96,330, forward strand.
GGTGATTTAACAAACTGCTACTAAACTCGTTTGCACCAAAAGAGCTATTCATAGAACAGCGAACGCGAACCGAACCAAAGAATCCTTTGATAAAACCGCTCAGTCGAGCGAGCGCGTGTGAACCCGAAGGAATGCTCCAAGCAACTGTTCGTGCTCTCTTTCGTTGTTTAGACTAACCGAGCGAGCATTCTTAGAGCATTCATTCCCATTTTGGGCGAATATACTTGAACATACTAGCGCACCGAAAGAATGCTCACTACACGTTTACACCAAGAGAATTTAAGCGTAGTGGGGGAAGAATGAGCATTCGCTTGCTTGGTCTAAATGCGCCTTATATATAAGTTTCCAAACAAACTGCTCGCGTCAAGACACTGCGTATAAAAAATAATTGAAAGTGTTTGCGTTTGTTATGCGAGGTACATCATTGTCCGACGGACAAAAAAAAACAACAGACAATGAGCAGTGAGTTACGTGTGACGCATGTGTTGACGTTGTGGGTGTAGCAATAACTCCCCACCCTCTTCTTATCACAAGTCACGTGATTATGTAGGGGAGTGGGGGGAGGATTCCTAGCATACTAAAACGAACGCATCATTAATGTACACCTGCATCAATATCATACTCGTTTTAGGAAAAACAACTCAATTAGTCCAACACGTTAGTTCAGAAAGTAGTACGTCAGACAAACGTTCAAGGTTTGATTCTTTGTATAGCCAAATTATATTAATTGGTGAGATTGGGGATTCCCCTTTCACAGTGATGATTTAACGTCCGGGAAAATTGGTGTTGTTTTTTGTTCTAGAGTTAAGCTATTTTGTAAATCGTGTGCTGATACAATTAATCTGTTTAGAAAGTGCTCCTTAAATATCATTTTTAAACAATTGACACGTCTAAATTCAAATGATCGTTTAAAGTAAGAGTATTTACATCTTTTAAAATTGTATTGTTATTAAAATTAAGAGTTTTTTTTTTTAAGAAACATCCAAACCCTTCCTTCACCTCTGACAAGATGTGTATTAATCACAACTTGTGAATGTGAGGAATGCCAGGCCTCCACCGTGACCATTTCATCTCACAATCACCCTACCATTACACATTAGCGTAAGTGCGTATAAACCGAACGGGTAGTAAGACGTGGTGATGATAATAATAATAATAATAATAATAATAATAATAATAATTTAAGAAACAATTATTTCTAATCTAATTTTAGAGAGCTTAATGAGTAGGACTTAAAATGGAAAATTATTGTTTACTTCCCACATTTTGTTTCATAGCTGTACGATGAGCCTTGGCAGAGCGTATTGCGCATGCGCTATTCGGGTACTGCAAAAACAAGTGAAGGTATGTGAGGATGACATTTGTTTGCAGGAAGCAAATCCTCTCATTATGTGTCTTGGGTTCATATCTCATTACATTGTTTGTGTGACAATGAGCCTAAAGGCATCTTGTTGAAGTATTTATTGCAGGGAGGGGTAATCGGGGATGAATATTTTTATTTTTGAATTTTAAACACATAGCTAACAATAATAATAATATAGTAAAACGTTATGAATGCTGATAAATAAAATATGTTTGTGTTTTCTAAAACGCCCTTTCTATGAAAATTAGAGTGTATTAATGTTGAGGGGATTATTAACAAATATGGTACCTAAGGTAAGAAAAGATGATCAAGAAGTTAATCAGAATTCTCCTGGAAAGAGGATGGAAAATACCTTGTGTTAAAACCACCTTCTGTCCACTCACCCGCCTATATTCCCGAGTCAAGCACATTAGCGCTGAGCTAATTCTGAGTTCTGACAGAGACTGTACACAGGTAGACTTATATCAGTGGAATTTAAAAGGAAGTTGGGGTAGGTCAGAACACACTGGAATGTGGATAGAGTTCAAGTTGAGTGGTTCTCAGAATGGTAAAGTCTTGTAAACTTGTATTTATCTGGAAGTTTTAATCAGGGATATTTTGTTTCAAACTAGTTCTGGAAAATGATTGAATGATGTCCATATCTTACCTGCCAATCAAAGTCTAGCTGCTTTGAGTTTCTGCTACAGTTCGGCCATTTCAGTTAGGGTTGTGTGACATCGGTTATACTGCGGTCACTTCAGCTAGGGTTGTGTAACATCAGCTATACTGCGGTCACTACAGCTAGAGTTGTGTGACATCGGTTATACTGCGGTCATTTCAGCTAGGGTTGTGTGACATAAACTATACTGCGGTCACTTCAGCTAGAGTTGTGTAACATCGGCTATACTGCGGCCATTCCAGCTAGGGTTGTGTGACATCGGTTACACTGCGGTCACTTCAGCTAGAGTTGTGTAACATCAGCTATACTGCGGTCATTCCAGGTAGGGTTGTGTGACATCAGCTATACTGCGGTCACTCCAGCAAGGGTTGTGTGACATCAGCTATACTGCGGTCACTCCAGCTAGGGTTGTGTGACATCAGCTATACTTCGGTCACTCCAGCTAGGGTTGTGTGACATCAGCTATACTGCGATCATTCCAGCTAGGGTTGTGTGACATCAGCTATACTGCGGTCACTCCAGCTAGGGTTGTGTGACATCAGCTATACTGCAGTCACTCCAGCTAGGGTTGTGTGACATCAGCTATACTGCAGTCACTTCAGCTAGGGTTGTGTGACATCAGCTATACTGCAGTCACTCCAGCTAGGGTTGTGTGACATCAGCTATACTGCGATCATTCTAGCTAGGGTTGTGTGACATCAGCTATACTGCGATCATTCCAGCTAGGGTTGTGTGACATCAGCTATACTGCGATCATTCCAGCTAGGGTTGTGTGACATCAGCTATACTGCAGTCACTCCAGCAAGGGTTGTGTGACATCGGTTATACTGCGGTCATTCCAGGTAGGGTTGTGTGACATCAGCTATACTGCGGTCACTCCAGCAAGGGTTGTGTGACATCAGCTATACTGCAGTCACTCCAGCTAGGGTTGTGTGACATCAGCTATACTTCGGTCACTCCAGCTAAGGTTGTGTGACTTCAGATAAAGTGCAGTATTTCAAGCCACTCTTGGGTGACACCAGTTACACTACGGTCATTTTAGCTCATAAATACATTTATATAAAATACAAGATTATATAAAATATTGACAACCTCTTTAAAGCGGTTTGGACAAATTAATAATAGACCAAATTATTATTATTATTAAGTGAACAATAAAAATTAAGATTTCATGTTAAAATAACAGTTAAATGGTTCCAGTCCACCAAATTAATAGTTTGAGTAGATTCACTTTTCAGACGAATAAAAAGATTGCGTGTCTGTATTAGTCTAATAAAATAAATTAAACTATCATAAATAATGTGGAAATAAAACATAATCTATCATTTTGATAGTTTGATAGTGGTTTTCTGTTGGCAATCTCGTCTTCATTTGCATATCAGCTCAATTTGATAAATAAACTCTCTTTAGTTCATAGCTCCACTACCAGCCATTGTGTAAACCAGCTAAATCCATTCGTTTCGCCCTCTTTGGTTGAACGCGGAGTTAATTGGCGGAACTCTTTCTTTGTTCAAAGCAGGGAGTTCATTAATGGAAGAACTGGAGATAAAAAAATACACCAATAATTAATTTAAAGTAAAATCGAAGGAAGCTATTTTCTTTCCCTCTTTAGAGTTTGTTAAGAGTAGTTAGTAAAAGTATTGTGAATTATCTCGTCCACACGATATCACTTGTGATTTGGATGGCGATGAACTTCAGCACGTTTCCAGTCCTGGTAATCGAATCACTCTTCAAATAAGTACCCAAAAAAAAGTCTGCCTGGGAAATCAAGATTGGATTCTATGTTTCAAATGTTGAACTGGGATTTATATAAATATATTATACTGTTTTAACAACCAGATCCAAGACCATTAATTAACATATCATTAAAGTGGGAATGTAGAGGACGATAAAAGGTAAGTTTTTTGCAGGTTTTGAATAAAAACAATTTTTGGTTGAAATTAATTTAACGAAGGTTTAATTTTCCTCACATGGTGACATAAACAGTTCTTGAATATCTGTCAAGGGGGTCCTGGAATTTAATAACAACTATTTCTCTTCATTTTAAAAGTTTATCATCTAATTTCGCTAAGATCGTGACAGATATTCAACAACTGTTGATAGCAATACGCGAAGAAAATTAAATTATGTTTCTACCGTAGCAATATTTTTTTATTCAGGTCAAATGCTATAAAACCTTTTCCCGCGTCCCCTACATCCTCACTTTAACTGAATATATTTTTAACAGCAACTTAGGAATGAATGCAAGCCTCGTGCTTACCGTGTTTTCTAATATTCGGACTCTAGACTCAGGATCAGCAGACAATGAAAGTATTATTGTAGCAGCAGTTGAATTACCCATTCATTTATTACGTTCCCTCCCCCTGCCCACGCCCCGGGCAGGTGTTAATGTTTTCAGAGATCTTCTCTCAAAGTGTCGAGAACGAGGGCGTCCTCTCGTTTTATCTAATACGAGTCCCATCGTTTCAGATTTACTCGTAACGATATAGTCTCGTTTCTAAAAATGATTGTCTCTCCTAGTTCATTGACTAATCCTACCGAGATAAACTCTATGACTCGTGTCGTTACCAGATGATAAAAGATTTATGCGGTGCCTCCACTATCTTATAGCCTGGAGGGACGGTCATGCTGAACTCGTGCAGGGTATACGACTCGGTTCTCCGTTGACGTGAGCCCCACTGGCAAGTCTGCACTCCACATGGATCACATACACATGCAGGATATTCACAGAATAGGTCGAAATGTGCGTTTTCTCACAGGAAAGAAGGCTAGACTCGAAACATAGCAGAGGAGTGAACGTGCTAGGCCGAGTAAAGTCGATATCTCGATCGCAGGCGATGTAGCTCTTGAAGGTGGTCGGATCTCCGTTGATTGAAAGTTTCACATAGATCTTCACCACTCTTCGTAGATATCGATTCAAAGCTTCCAACTCGTAAGTGCCCGAAGGAACGATATATTATTTCTCGTTGCGATACAATGTACTAACTATTAATACGTTCATCTATATTCAGGATGGAATTAAAAGTTGTCAAATTGATCAGTCCGATAAACCATTCCTCTTGACGACTCTCCTAATAATACTTAACACCGCCTCTTACTACCCGTTTGGGTTATCCGCTTAAGTACTAATTACACTAATGGGCTAGGAATTGGGAAGGTTAAATATAGAGCAAGTGAACCCACATTTGCGTGGAGGGAGAGTGTAAAACCACACATAATTCACCCGAGTGAGATTCGAACCTCGATATCCCCGTCATCGGCAGTCTAGCTCAACACAAAACTAGCGCGTTAGCTAACTAAGCCACCGAGGTGGGTGACGAATGCGTCATTGACATGTTTACCGAGGTTCTATCGTTATCCCGGGTATTTAAGGAAAGCTAGGTATAGATTACCACAGAAAACGGTACCGTATTCTTAATACCATGTATGATTATATACGATGGGTACCACACAGAGATATTTTGCAAGTTCGATCGGTGGTCCTAGATCTCCAAAACTATCAAAGTAGTCCGCTCAAATGCCATGTTTTTATACGATACCCAATGAGTACCCTATCACTATCTTTGTCNCTATCACTATCTTTGTCGAGACCGATCTCACCAATTTCATTCAGCCATGCTCCGCAGGAATGTAAAGCGTCTCTTGCGAATACAGCTTTAAAGAAAGGTATCTTTAACACTTTACGTAATTTAGTAAATCTGTTTCAGTAAGAACATATTTGGGTAGTCAGTTTTTTTTTGTACGGTCGTAGATACATCCCTTTAATAAGCGATAAACTCAAGCATATGATAATGTATCTGAATTACACGCAATTATTTTGTTATCATCTTGGCACTGTTGATGGCTTTCTTGATCCCGCGGCACCTCCAGCGACAGCTCTTAATACCGCAATCAGCGCGAGTATAGGTAAGAATCCACCCTTCTTATTCTTACGATGAGTAGTGATAGTAGTACGTCATTTAACGATCTTACTCTGACAACGACGTCCCTTGCTAAGACCGGATACCATTTTGACTTTTGCTTTCATAGTATTTGCTACAGCCCAAGAAGCGGCTTTCTCACTCAACTTATAATCGGGTGCAAGTACTCTTTCCAAACCTTTCTCGGTAAGCACACGATCTTCAGTATGATGGCTGGCAGATCTTTCACCTTGGATTAGACTATATCATGCCCTTCATGAACTTGGTCTAGCTTGTTCACACCAGAATCGCCTCATTTCAAAAGTTTTGCCAACTTTTGACCTGTTCCTCAATATCGGTAGCCGGGTGTTTGTGCTTCAAACGGTAGTTTATTGATAATCATATTCAACAAACAATCTCCCTTTCTTCGCTTCATGACGCATAATGATTCCTGTTTATATACTCATGTGCGTGCCCTGGTATTATTAGTTGGTATGCGGCTCGTGAAAGTCAGACTAGTTACCTATCCGTGAACACGATCATAAAGCAGGTAGAGTTCTATCCATTAGGAATGGTACGTTATTTTCTGATATTATCCGATGTACCATCTGCGTACCTTAGAATTGCCGTGAAACAAACGCCTGGATTAGTCTGTTCAAGAAACTCGACAGATTACATTTCAAGAACTTGTACATTTGCTCTAAACCATTGTATCAGCTCAAATATTAACGATTAAGTGCTTTCACTCGTGGAAGGTATGGGTTTATTATCCTTACTCGGACAACAAAGAGAGAGTTTCACCTTCCGAATCGAACTCCGACTCGGTTATAATTTTCGACATAGTTGCTTGTGATAAGTAGTATAGCATAGAGGCTTATTTCATTATGTACAGATATAGGGTTGTATACGGTTTTTACAGTGGCGTTTATTCAATGGAAGCAAGGAAAGCAACACTTCCCTAAAAATTAAAAAGGGAATGAAGAAATTAAGAGAAAAATAAATTTAAAACAAATTCTCATAATTAGAAACCTCTCCTACAAGTAAGCATTTACTGTTAATAATAGTTTATGTGCCAGATCTTATATTTTAGAGCAAGCAGTTATTTCTCTGACTGACTGGCTAGCTAACTGGTCTCGCTCTTTATTCCCTCAATCGTTTGTTTCCGGTTCTGTCCGGTCCTCGTCGGTAAAAGGGAAGCAGAATTTCCCTAGGCAAGTATTAGCTCAGTTTACTTTCCTTATTTATGTATATTCGTACGTAATATAATATTAAAAGGTTATTTTTTAGGTTGTTTTAGCAATATTTATTGTTTCTAGATATAATTATGGACACCATACTACAAAATAATGTATTTTTCAGAAATTTACATTAAGTTTAGTTTTATTTTACAAGAATATTGACGCTTGTTTGATCATCCCAGGGACGCGATTAGTTTTTTTTGCGTACAGTAGTAGAACGACAAGTGCGTCAACAAATGCAGCAGTGTAAGAGGACGGCTGCTGAGTCAAAAATCATAATTAATATTTTGAAACAAAGATTTTTCGTCCTGGTCGTTTGAAGGGAAAAAGAAAATAATTGAAACAGGCGGACCCACTTCATCTTCAGGCAACCTATACAAAAAAAAAACTTTGGCATTTCAATACTCAATCTTATGAAAATGTTTGGTAACTATCGAGGTGTTGGGTTGTTGTGAAATTATATAGTTGACCTTACTATTACTAACAATAGTGGCGTGTAGAATAAATCTGGATTCAATGATATTAATAATATTTTCAAAGCTATTAAAAGGCATGCCAAAGGTCAAACTCATTTGCAGGCCACAACCCAAGAAAATACTTCGGCAATCGTAAATCTACCATTATTATTATTAATAATATTATTTAAATTACAAATATTATTTAAATATATATAATTTAATGATTGAGTAAAACTATAAGCTCACCAATTATTTTGTTTTATTCTATGCTTATTTTTGGTCACACCCCTTCCTTTCTTCCCCATAATACTTTTGACTATATAAAAAACAAAGAAAGGACCAGTGTGAGCTTCCATTTAAACTAGGGTCCATCAGCCCCCCCTTAATTATAGCCTCATTGCTTCGCTTTGTACAGAATTGACCACACATACCACTGTGTTTTTATCTACGTCAAATATACGCTCGAATTCCTAAACAGATGTTGCGAAGTAACGCTTACTTTCTCATCCTTTTCAGGATGGATAAAACCAACTTGAAACATGTATAAGACGATCATATGAACACTGACATAACCTTCCAAAAGTTTAAGGTGATGTGTTCGTTATGTTGTAAAAACAAGTTTAATTTCATAGTCTTAGTCAAAGATCACGATATCGAAAAGGGTAGATATTGACGGGGGCTCGATACCTTTGTTATGAAAGATTAATATGCGCATATGCTCAAGTTGTGAATATAAATCATGTCATCCAAATCGAAATACGAATACAGTCTCTACAAGTATAAATCAGGCAGTGGGGAGGTGGGAGAAAATCTAGAGGATATTACGTTACAGGCTCGATGTGCATCATCAACATAGAAGCTCCCATCGCATCTAGAGATTATTGTAACAAATATTACGCCAATAGGATAGATGTGAACAGATACACGCTATCAATACTACCAGACATCTTGTCATAGGACCGATAGATTAGTTGATTGAAAAATTGGAGAAATATATAACTATGCTCACCAACTTTGAATGGAGCAACAAGAAAGGGATGGAGGAGTTATGGAAACTATTCCGACAGAAGGAAGACCATCTCAACAAGGTGAAAACAGCGATGGATTCTTTTAAGTCCTAAACTTCTCAAGTTGGAGGAGTATTTCAACATACAGCAGACCATTTACGCTGACCTATACGATAAATTTATGAGACGCATTATGATGTCAAAAGGGAAGGGGAACGATTGGTATTACGATGATGAAGGTTTAATTTTGAGAAACATTTCTTTATTCATATTACTTTTGGATGCAACGTCTAAGGCCTATGTATTCTAGATGTTTTATCATGGTTTCGTCTACATTTACTTAGATTCACATACTATCAGGAATAATACGAGATATTTTGCAATGAAAAAAAAATGTATATATATATTTATTATGTCTATATGTTTATTTATTTATTATTTTATTATTATGAATTTAGGAATGAATTTTAATTTATATATATTATATAAAATAATAATATTATTGTAGTATTGTATTGGGCGCCAACTACCAACCCCTTATTTTGTGAGATAGGTAGATTTTTAATTATTGAATAAATTTATCCCCATAAACTGCTCAGCGGTAATACGAAAACCCTTTCTCTCAAGACCCTTGGACTTTACCTAAAGTTTGGACTTAAGTTGGACACTTACAACCGAAGACTTCCTGATGCAGATTCTGATTCTTGCTCTGACCAATCCAATCTACTGAGCATCGCTATACATGGGATGCAAGTTCAAAAGAAAATACAAGGTACATTGATGTAAATTACAATAAAACAATTAAATTTAAAGAGTGATTCTAATTATTGTAGTGAATGATATCCTTAAATAAACCCTACCTACTAAGGCATGCCTCCCAAATTATAAAAATAATATAAGTATTGTTAAGCAATACTTGAAATTGTTAAACTCTCACTTGAATTGTGAGTATAATAGTAATATTTCTTTAAGCAAATAACAGGATTTTAACAACAACAAAATTTATTCTTTATAACATGTAACAATAAGGCTATGATTCTTTAATAAACAAAAATATTGTTCTGAGGTGGACAAACGGTAATAATTCTGGTTTGAGAACTGAAGTTATTTGTCCTTCTTTAATAATTTTAAGTATTATACTTAATTATTTAAATCCATAACAGGATGATTACAGATGGATTTGATCTCACCCGAAAATGTCCTTGTTCTTGTAAATGTTGACCCAAAGCTCCGTCAACATTTAACTCCAGGCCTTAAATTTCCACAAAATTTTCCTTGAAAACTTTAACTCAACCTTCCTCACAAGTTAATACTTCCTTTTAGAGAAGTTTTGGATGATAAGAATTACCATGAACCAAAAATAAATATAATTGAAGGATCCCCAGATCGGGTCCTTCCTTCCACTTTCAAAGCCAATTTTAGAGTCACAACAAAAACTTAGACAAAACACAAACACGTTCTTTTTGTTTTAAAATAAACAATCTCCGGCCTAAGAGAAAATATTCACCGGGATTTATAACAAAGAATAAAACAAACAATCTTAACTATTTAAATATTGAGAGTATTACTATAAAGATAATTATAATTTTGACATATGAACATAAGTCATCTTTAAAATTAATTTAAACTTGGCACCAAAAAACCAAACCGAGAATAATATCTTCTTCCGCCAGGGGCAATTATTTCTCCAAGAGACAGACAGATGATATAAGTGTCCAAGAACATAAAAAAAAATAATAATATGATAGTTCCGAAATAAACCACTCTCTAGAGCAGATAGCGTTAAAATCACCTACCAACAAAATTAATAAACATGGCGGGTTGGCAGTTTATGAATAAAATAAAGAAAAATGATTTAATATAGTGAAATAAAGGTAAGTAGATTATATGTATAACATATATTTTAATTGTAAATGAATAAATAATGAATATTCAAAACTTTAGGAGTTTTGAATGAAATTTAAAACAAATAAAGAGTAAAATTGTCAACGATATATTATATTTGAAGAATTTATTCAACTGATTATTAGATTTCTATTATAAATAACTCTTTTAACCAAAAATAACATCACAATTTCAAATTGGATTAGCTATGGAACCTGGTTATAAGCTAAAAATTGCAGGGAATGTTTTCACAAGGTTTGTAAACTTGAAAAAAATAGCGGTTTATTGAATATTAAACCTATCAGAGGGGCACCTTTTTGGGTGTCAGAGGGTGATTCCATATATTTCATTTTGGAGAGATTTTCAACCTCATAACCAAAGTTACACGTAGAGCTAGGTCTTATATATGTTTACATATAATACTTGGCTAATTAATCGTACGAGACATTCATAGTCTACACCGTGTCAACGAATGTTGCAGAGTATATCATCAAAGCTAGTAAGGTCATTAAACGAAACTACAAACAGTTACGAGATGCACAACACGAGTTTAATATCGTGGTGAGAGAAACCTTTAAACTAATCAACGGAACACCTAAACAAGATGGTGAGGATGACTGAGAAGGAGGAGGAGGAAGAAGTCTCGCCGGAGTAATTTCATAATATGTTTGATGAGAGTGACGGAATTGTAGCTCTCAATAAAGTCATCACTCCTTACACAACACGGGGGATTTTGGAATCATTACTCAGAAAATAGCCTGTGAATTATACCTAGGATGATCTGAAGGTGTGCAAGTTTATGCTCGAGGGAACAAATGCACATCGAATCAGGAATGAACCTTACAGCCGTTTAAAGTTGCGCACAGGATCCAAATATATACGTATCATAAAACCTATGTTTCAGGATGAGATTAAGGGAGAAAAGGGATGGATTATACCGATTTGGACGACCCGAACGAATTGGTCGATCGGTTAAGACTCTTGTGCGCATCGAGTGGAGCTAGTCAAACCGCTCACGATAGCGATATTTTTTCAATCTTTGAAGAATTACGTGAGGCCTAAATCATCGTTTAAAATATTTATCCCATAAGGATTTAAATCATAATCATATCTGCAGTCAAAAAGGATATCACCCTTGAACCTCATTGTCCCACAAGACGATGTTTTGCTAGAACACATGTCAGCGTGCGAGGGTTGAATGAGATGCTACAGGCGGAACTGGTTAAGATGATACCCTACTCTAGATCTAATAAGAGATACAAGAACCTTCTTACAGTAATCGACGTGTATGACAAACGTGCTCAGGACGTACCTGTCAAGACTAAGATTGGGAATGAAGTTACCGCCACCACGGCAGACGTTCTCCAACAAGTGACCGCTTACGGTCTACCTCCTGTAAGTCATATACAGATGGATAACGTTACAGAGTTTTATAACGCCGATGTCAAAGCTCTCATGGTAAGGAAAAAGATCAATCATTATTCTACGTACAGTAACATTAAGGCCTGTGTCGTCAAACGATTCAATCGAACGCTCAATAACATGAGGTGGGGGAAATTAATTGTTAAAAAATCGTATCGATGGATCGATATGAAGCATTTTTTACTAGACAAGTATAAAAAAACACAGTACATACGACTATCAAGATGAGACCTATCGACGTTAAAGACAATAATCTTTTACATTCTGGAACGGGTAGTAAGACGTGTTGCTAAGTATTATTTTACATTCCGTCTATTGAAGTTCTAAAACGATTGATCCTACACCTAACAAGTTTAAAGTCGCCGATATTATCCATATCAGCAAGCATAAGGAGGTTTTATCAAAGGATTACATTGCAAACTGGTCGATAGAAATGTTCAAGATAAATAATATCCTCATATCGAACCCAGAATGAGCCTGCTCCAAGAAATGAGGGATGAAACTATCAAGGGAGGATTTTATGCTCTAGACCTCCAGGTACATCTCATCCTGACGTGTAGCCTACCTCATAGACGCGTCAGAGATAGAGCGTTTGTTAAATGGTTAGGGACTGACTCTACACACAATTCGTGGATATTTGTCACTGACATCGTTTAGGAGGGGGAAGACAACTTCCTCCTACCTCCTTGGAGGGGAAATGGTGGCTCAACCGTATAAAGCTGACTTCAAACAAAGTTTCTCAGCATTCGAAAAATGTTCCTCAGCCCAAGTTATTCTTTTGAGCAGTTGAGTGAGATCTAGGTTGGGGAGGGTTCCCTACGTTAGACCTACTTCATTAAAGAAGACTGAAAGCAGTACACAGATATCTGTGATTCAGTTGTCCACTGGCTAGGATGCTCGAATCCGAGTATGTAAGAGCCCAGTCAGACGTGGGAAGATTGTGATCCCAAGTGTGCCGTCTATCGACTGAAGGAGAGGGAGAGAGAGGCAGATGACGCCCTCCAAGATTCGCTCGAGTCGCCTATTCCCAAACAAAGCGTTTAAGAATTCTGTACTGAATCGGAAAGAGTCGATTAAGAAGCACATAACAGAGTTAAAAAGTGTAAGCGAACTAACGAAAGGAGAAGTGAATAATGTACGATGGTTTGAGGAAGAGGGACAAAACATTGTCGGACTCGATGGAGTGGGCAGAGTGAATCTGCTGGGGGGAAACTTTAAATTAGCATTAAACGCTGTTTTAGCTTATTGCAGAGAGAATTGCACTATCTGGGAGGAGATATATACGGATTTTTTAAATGATTATTTTATATGTTTATAAGTTAATTTTTCTTTCTCTCAGCACCTCAGAAAGAAAGTATTCTGATCGTCAAAAAATTCGAACTGTCGATGTTTCATGACCCCCTAAAACAAAAAGTCGTTTTCGCGATGGCATATGTCTGTCTGTACCTCGGGCTGGAGTCGAAACTATTTTACAGATTGGGCTGTAACTTGGTATCTGGGGAGTTCATAAGGTCCCCCCGAGATGTTTTTGGAATAGATGTCTTACCTTAAATTTAAGGATAGTTTACTGAAGGGCAAAAATAGAAAAAAATTTTTTTTTCGAAATTTGCTTTAACGATTTTGATTAAATAGTATATCTGAACACTATTTATTATTATAAGCAATATGGAAATTCTCATTTTCTCATAAAAATGACTTTGAGGCTTGAGGGTACTTCACATAAGGGAAATTTTCCAATTTTCATAACTCCTCCTCAAATATTTGAAACACGAACTATCTTATCATTATAAAGTTGTATAGCTATTAAATTTACAAACCTTTTATTTGAAATATATTTTTATAAAACCAATAGTTTCTGAGTTATGATCATATATATGTGATCATAACTCACACACATATATATATATAGGCCTATACGTTTTAATTTAGCTTTTTGAAAATGAATTTGATTCTTATGCTCTTTGGTAGACAAAGATATTTCTCATTTCTCAATTGTTTATGTAACAGTGTTCCTAGTTTCTAATGCCATAGAGCTAGTAAGGTACAGTGTATATTATTTCATTTATGATGTTTGGTGTAATGGTTCTACAACAATGTATAGACCTATTATTTCGTTTCACATATCTTACGAGTTTATAATAAATGTTATTTTAAAATAAAAGAGGGATAGAGTCTGTGTGGTGCACCGTACCATTTATTTTTAAGACAATTGTTTAAAAAGAGTTTGCTTAAATGTCTTATTTCCCCTTTTCTAAGCATTGGTATAGCTTATAAAGCACTTCTTTGCCCATAAAGCCATGGTTTAGCTCATAAAGCACTCCTTTACCCATAAAGCCATGATTTAGCTTATAAAGCACTTATTTGCCCATAAAGCCATGGTTTAGCTCATAAAGCACTCCTTTGCCCGTAAAGCCATGGCTTAGCTCATAAATCACTCCTTTTCCCATAACGCTATAATATTGTCTGTATGTATACTCGCTAAATGTAAGAAGAGTACAGACTTGGTAGGGGAAGAAGATGAATGGTAGCGACTTATGGAGCACGAGGTGTGACGTCATGCAGTATTGGCTGTGGGTAAGAATATGAAGATGAAAGGTATGGACTGGATGGAGGGAGGAAATACTAAGGGTGACGTCTATTTCGCGGTTACCCCGGGTCCTCTGGCTTGGGAAGGACAACTCAGGGTAGAGGGGCGGGAATTTATAAATGCATACGTAATTTAATTCTGAATCGTAGAGAGAAAGAGAGAGGGAGAAAGTGGGATGAAAGAGAAGGAAATATCATAGACCACGCAGGGGAAGGGGTAGAATAAATGAATTGGTAATTCAACTGCTGTTACTGTAATTCTAATGAAGTTTCCGGTACATAGAATAGTGCGTTCAAACATCTCTAGCCCTAAGTATATGATTATTGGTTAGTATGAAGCTAATGGTCGCTTTTATGTCGACACGTCTTTAAAGCGGAGGGAGAAAGGAAAGAAGTTAAGGTCCGTCATTTTACAGTTTCTATAACAAAGAACAGTATAGTCAAGAAAAAAAAAAAATATATATATATATATATATATATATATATTTCTTGGGGTGGTGTGTTTTTTTTATATTTT
>CABFWB010001509.1:142467-155936 GCA_902151455.1 Timema bartmani
GTTCCGATGATGAAATTGTGGGAGCTCCTTGATTTCACCAAGACGTTGTTTACATGCAGATTTGCTCCTGAAGGGGGCCGGAGGGGAGGATGCCTTCGATGAGGAAGGACGGGGAAAAAGAGTAGACTTGGATGGGGGGAGGAAGAGGGGGCCTCCCAAAAGAAACGTTTGAACACAAGAATAAAAGAGAAAAGTTTGTGAAATGGAAGAACATTGGGTAGAGGTTTGTAAAAGAAGAAAAAAAAAAAAGAAAGAATGAAAGTAAAGGACAAGAGGAAATTGTTGAAAGTGGAACAGTAAATGTTGGGATAAATAGAAAGGAAAGCTGTCGAGTTGGGATAGGAGCACGTATAGCCCTCCCCCTCCCCCCACCTAGGAGTCTGGAAGAATTTTTTGGGGTCTCTTAACCCCCGCTCCCCTCAGTGTGGGATTAATAAAGAGAACAAGAACAATTTGTATCGAGTAAAGGATCACAGGGAAGCTGTTCTCAGATATTCTCTGAGACAACCCAGACAAAATGGAGCCCCCACTGCGAGAATGGCCTCGACCGATCCGACTAAAAGTTTAATTAACATTCATCATTATTATTGTTATTATTACTACAAAACTTTCAAAAAATTTCCGGGGTTGAGGCCTTGGACCCCACTTTGACTTGGGGACAATTTTTTTTGTTAACTCTTTTAACCCCCCTTACATAAATAAGTTTCTGCCACTACTGGTTGGCACATTTGTATACATAAGTCTACCTACCACTGCTTAGCTCAGTTGTTTCCGAAATGTTGTAGAGTTTGGTCCCAATTTTTGTCTTCGAGAGCATCGTGACCTCTTAATAACCTACAAGTGTTCATATTCTAGTTTTTATATTATTATTTTCATTTATTTTTCCTACCCATCCGGGATATCCGCATTTAATTAAACCTTAGGCCAGGTAGAATCAAGAGAAAATGTACCTTTATTTGTGTGGAGGGAGATAAATAGCCCCAAAACCTCCGGTTGAAATTTTAATTCGGTCCTCATCACCGACAAACCAAGCCCTCATGATATTAAATGGCCACCATAATACCCGAAAGATATACCGAAACATGTGCGTCTTATTGAACTAATTTATCAGCAATTTATATAAGTACGTTGAAGAAAGAAAAAAGCTCCAACAGATTTAAGAATGTGTCTTGGACTTTATGGTTTTATTTTTTTGTTCATTATTTCGGCAATGAGAAACAAAAGAGTCTATTGTCAAAATTATCTTCATTTTACAAGAAAAATATGGAGAACTAAACTAAATTGAAACTATTGAATCCTAACTATGAGCTGTGAGGTAAAGATTTCATGCTAAAATCCTGTGGTCACAACACAAAATCTTAATATATTAGTTAAATTAGGATCTAGATTGGGACTTTTTTTGTTAAAGTGTCTTACTGCCCATCCGGGTTGTACGCATATGTACTAATTACGCTAATTTGTTAAGGAGAAGGAAGGTTGAATTTCGAGGAACAGTACCAACGTTTTCAGGGGAGTGGACAACTCTTTAGGGAAAACCACCCTCATTACACCCAACTGGAGTTTGAAGCCCTTTCTCCCCTCATTGGCAGTCTAGTCTAGTGTGAGAGCGACACCCTGGCCTAGACCATTCAACCACCGAAGTGGAAGACATGACTTAATTCAGCTTTACTCTATGGTGGATCTCGTTTATGTAGTCATACGTTATTAAATAAATGAAGAATGTTCTTTTTTAAAATTTCAGAACGTCTAAATTTTCTCGTATGGGAGACGCAATTTATAAAATAATCAGTTGTCAAATAATTGAATGTAGAGAATTCACGGTATTTCTTAGTTAGGCATACTTTTCAGAAATATTATTCAACTCCCATCGATAGGCACACGAAATCTGCATCAAGCTCCTCTATTCTGGTTTGTTGGGGATTGGCGGGGAGGTCAAGACTCGAATCCCAGCTGTATGTAATAATAATGTACTGTGGATAATTTCCAACTTTTGCTTCTTTAATAAGCTATAAGAAACAGCTCTTTCACAGAATATGTATTTATTCCCAATGGTCTCGAACGCGGACCAGGGTTTGAGAACCACTGGGTTGGACAATACTAGTATTAGAACGTAGACTTGTTCTCAAGAAGTGTTTGATGTTTATATCAAGAGATCATTACTATTCCAGACACTTTTTACCAAAGTTTGATAGCCTTACTAATAACCATAGTAATATATAACAAGTAGAGGATGATTTGATAAAATTAGAGTACAAAAAAAAACTCCATGGCGTGATTCTGCGAGCGAGATATACCAACCGAGTGGCCGCCGCCGTTTGCGATGATGATAGTGTTAACATTTGCGGGTAGAGGGTGTCATGTGGTCAGCACAACGAACCCTCCGGCCATTAAACTCAGTTTTCTAGACCGGAGCTGCTACGTCTTTATTCGAGTAGCTTTATTTGTCCTCCCAAGGCTGAGTTTGACCCCGTCACAGAAAAATTTGGAAGCAACGGGGATTGATCCCGGGACATTTGGATCTGTGCTTTTCTATAAAAGGGTTTTTTCATTCGATATCCAGGCTAATATTGATGAATTGTATCTTAAATGCTCTTGGATTAATCGTTATTTTTGTTTTTATTTTACATCGTGGTTTACTATGCATCCGCGCTATATGCTGATTAATGAGATAAATATAATGGTAAAATTTCAAGGAAATTTGTCCCCGTTTGCGAGAAAGGAGATTGGGAAACCATTAAAAAAAACAGCCTCACAGTATTTCACGGTATTTCACATGGGGCTCGAACCACGACCTGCCTGTCATCGGCAAACCAAACTGAAAGCGCTTTATGATTATACCGACTATCTATTACTATGGATGTCTGAGTTTGAAGCTAATAATAACATTATTTTTTTAGCCAAAGGTGTTTTTTATTAACTCTACAGGTGAATGATGGTAAACTACCTCTTATTCATTTTCCCCCTAATTTATTCTTAGATTTTGTTGATAATACCGTAAAAATGCTTTTGATGTCACTAAAGTGAATTAGACATAGACATTAATTTAAAAAAACAGTGGATATTAAATGAGCGGTATTTAGGATTTGAAATGAGGTAAATTTTATTTTATTTTTTAGGTTTTAATGTAAAAGGAGAGCTTGTTACAAGAAATGGTCGATTCTCGATACAAATTTCGACTATTAAAAATGACATCAGGGAGAAGGTGTGAGTGAATACTGATCCATCTCTCAGATGATTCAGTATCTGCAAATTATTATATTAATAACAATTAATCCATTGTCATATTTTTACTTAATATCATTTCTTTTAAGACCTTCGGTCATATAATTAAATTATGATATTTTAAAGCTATCAGTATATTCCGATGATGTTACTAGCCAGAATAAGAGATATTTAAATATATTACAGTTCATATTATTATGTTTTAACTTAACGGGCCACATCATCATCATCATCATGAATTATTTCAAGCCTGTTGCCGGGTAGGTTTATTAAAATGCCTCCATCTTCCTCTATCCTTCCACTATTCTTCCTCCTTGATTTTCTTCAAGTCTTCTTCTCTCACTTGCACACTTTCTGTTATCTAGTCCTCCCATAGTTTTCTTTGCCTCCCTCACGGTCTTTTTCCTACAAACTTCATTTCCATTATTCTCTTTGGTATTGTATCTTTTACCATTAAACCAAATGTGCCTCAAAAATTATTTAGTGTAATTGGATCTAACATATTAAATGTATTAAGTTAAAACATTTTTTATATTTTTTAATAAAAAAAAGGCTAAAAACACAAGATATTATTACCAAAAGATGTTTAAATTTTTAAATAGGCGTGTAAAGTGTACATACCATCACGTGCTTCAAAATAAAATATATATTTTAACTATTAACTGCCTTTTTTCAAGAAATGTTTAATTTTTATTAACGGTAAAGCACCACTCATTTACCAGGGTATATCTAACGTCTATAAGCCACCTCTCCTCTACCAGGGTATACCTAGCGACTGTAAGCCACCTCTCCTCTACCAGGGTATATCTAACGTCTATAAGCCACCTCTCCTCTACCAGGGTATACCTAGCGACTGTAAGCCACCACTCCTCGGCCATGGTATATATATAACGACTGTTAGCTATCTCTCCGAGGCCATTATCAATTCCGTTCCCCGACTCACGTTACGCCATCACCTACAATCTATCATGCCTACTATACCCACCTACCTTATCCCAAGAAAAAAATAAAATCCTTCCTATACCCGAGACCCTGCGCATTCACTCACAATCATCATTTAACATCTCACAGTGTAACATGTATTAATACTTCTATAACTTTCTTTACAGCTTCATTTCATTGGTTTCACTTCATTTAATTAATCATTCACAAGATTACGACAGTGACTCGGTACTCAAACAATAAATCAGCCCTTTCTAGGATGACCTCCGCGGCCATGTTATATCTAAAGACTGTACGCCACCACTCCTCGGCCTGGGTATACCTAACGACTGTAAGCCAGCACTCCTCTACCAGTATATACCTAGTTATTGTATGCCATCTTAGGGTTCGGCCAGACTGACAAGCGTGCGAGCGAGCGCGCGAGCAACTGCATGGCAAAACTGGCGAGCGAGCGCGTGATTAGCAGATAGCTCTCAATAGTTGTTGACGAGGAGGCAAAGGTTCGAATCTTGGCTCAGTGAACTGAGGGTGGTTTTTGAGAAGTGATTTATTGTTGTGGTTTTTTCATCCTCTCTCCACGCTAATGGTGATTCTTCTTTGTAAAGGTCTACTTTGTTTATAATATTGAAGTATCCTAACATACCAGTTTTACATATATATATATATATATATATATAGTTTATGGTCTTACCAATTAAATTAGGCCGTTAGTAGCAAGTATGCTAAGCCTATCAATGGTAACAAAAATGTCAAAATGAGAAGTTTTCCTAGCACTCAATGAACCAACATACAATAATATTGCTTAGCGCCTGTAAACTAGACTGTACCGGGTCACTCGCTCCAGTCTGGCCACCTCTCATTACAACCAATGTGTTCTAGTTTATATTTTAGTCGCTCGCTCGCCCAGTCTGGCCGTGCCCTAAGCCATCACTCATTTGTAACATGAGTTGCCCGCACCATCAAAACTTACCTACACTAGAGCTGTATGGCACAGCCTACTGATACCACCCATCCCTAGAAAAAAAAACTTGATAATATGTTCGGTCGAGCTTAAACAGTCCTCTTAAGCTCACATGATTGATTTAATCACTATAAATTGCTCATTTTATAATAGTTTTACGGATGAGACTAAGATGTCTCAAAAGAGAATCAACCCAGTGGGTATTTTGGAAGTTATGTTAGGATGTGCCCCTCACCTAAACACGGGACTGCTACATCAAACTAAGTCAACAAGGAACTGTCAGTTGAGAAATTAAAAGGAACCCGAACAATAACTAAACAGTTTTTCTTTATCATTTTAACCATTTAAATTTCTATTTGAATTCTACACCTTCCTATAATCATTATAATCACTTTTAAAAAAAAGCATAAAGCTATAACCTCAACGATCATTTCAACCCATCCCAAATGGGATCGCAGCCCCCATGTTGTAAACCGTTGATTTAACTTTTATACGCTATGCTCGTGGCTGAGCGCACATCACAAGTGGAATAATTCGATGAGGATACAATGGTTGTACCCTGATATTTTTAGGGGCGAGGAAGGTGCGTGGCGAACCAAGTCTTCCAACAGGAGATGGTTAGGATTATTTTTTTAAATAAAGCCTTACCTTGAAGTAAATTGTGTATGACCTTAACAATATATTGACCTACATTGAGTAGAAATATTTATCAACAATACTTGCTCGGGTACTAACATTTGGTGGCCTGTTCAACACACATTTTACAAAACATTTTCATTCAGAACCATTTTTTCAAAGTTTAACAACAGAAGGAAAAGTCTTTGAAAAGATTGGGATTAATAAATATACCAATTTTTTTATTCTTTTTTGCTAGGAAAACCGGGAATTAGGATGTAATTTTACTCTGGAGTGAAGTAGCTACCCTGTAATTTAAAAAGATCTGTACCTTTATCTTATTTTTAATAAGCCTACATACAGCGGTGAGTTTTTAAAGCAAGAATACCATCATTTTCTTGAAGAAGAGAGTCAAAGCAAGAGGACCCATATTAACTTGAAGAAGAGAGGGAAAGCAAGAAGACCTGTATTATCTTGAAGAGAGGAGGGAAAGCAAGAAAACCTGTATTATCTTGAAGAGAGGAGGAAGAGAGGAGGGAAAGCAAGAAGACCTGTATTATCTTGAAGAGAGGAGGGAAAGCAAGAAGACCTGCATTATCTTGAAGAGTGGAGGGAAATCAAGAAGACCTGTATTATCTTGAAGAGTGGAGGGAAATCAAGAAGACCTGTATTATCTTGAAGAGAGGAGGGAAATCAAGAAGACCTGTATTATCTTGAAGAGTGGAGGGAAATCAAGAAGACCTGTATTATCTTGAAGAGTGGAGATCAAGCCCTCATAATAATCCACATAATATTCAAAACCACTCAAAGCACCCACGACCCGGTTTTAAACTATTACTTGCCAATCTTGTCTATCTAAGGGCCCTTTCATACGGGCGTTTCTTGTCGCGCGTTCTCTAAATACACAAGAGTGCTCTTATACTAGGTCACGCGTCATTTATGTCGCCGTAACCTAGAGAACGACGCGTCAAAGATGACGTAAGATGACACAAGATAACATTATATTCAATGGGGCATTTTATATGGGTGTCATCTTTTGTGTCACCTTGCTGGTGATGGTCAACCAACCTCTACGCTAGTGGTTCTTAACCTGTTATCACTCGTGGCCCCCTAAATATCCTAAAATATGTTCGTGGCCCCCTGTTGGTTCTTACTAACATATTAATCATTAAAATTTATTCTAAAATAGTCGCTTTATTTACCGATTATAATAACAAACAAATTAAATAACAGAAATTAACTTAGCTAAATGGGACCTCCGGTGTTGAACACTTTCCACTAATTTGTCCGTTCTTGTTTAAAATGTATTACTTAATGCTATTTACATTCAGGAGTCGATAACGCTGCTTCGTTTTCATACTAACCATTGTGGAAAATCCCTTTTCACATAAATAAGTAGAAACAAAGGACAGCACATTTTTAATAGCGATGTTATGGGGATTATTTGTCTTATCCGTGTTTCCCCTCCGCTCCATTACCCCGGAAAATCAAGAGTCTACTGTACTTACATACTTAGTATTATCGAATTCTTTCTTCCAAAACGTAAAATTTATGATGATTGACTTTAGTAATAAGCGTAAATAAGATTTTAAATGATTTATTCGAGGCCCCACAAACAAAAACTTTTGACGACCCCCTGTTTAAGAATCGCTGCTCTACGTCACTCGTGTTGGAACCTCAGAGTATCTCAGTACCAGTATCAGTGTACTTCTTATTTGTGGTTGGTTATTTATTGTCTACAGTTTTATTTGTCCCTGAAATGACAACACTAAGAAGAAGATAACGCACGGATCCATCACGAGTGGTAGAAAAGAAGAGACTGGCAACCCTGGCTTCTGTTTTTCATTTTCTCTCATCCTTTTCATGACGCACGACATATGCTGCTTGTATAAAAAACAAACGCCTGTATAAAAGGGTCCTAAGATGCTCTGTACCGCGTGACCACCGGTACGTGTCATATATCATATTAAATAAGTGTAGGCCTGTCTATATGTTTATAAATATAGATTTGTATGTCTAAATGTTAGCACATCCAACTAAAACAAACAAAAAAGAGTAGTAAAATTGTTCTTTTAATTTGGGTTGAAAATGTTATCCTCGATCCTTGTAGTCCCCCGAATCACGTGATGTATCCGAACCCAACATAAGAATCTAACCTGAAATTCATCTAGCGAAGCGTCACGGACAGAATTCATCTTTCTCGGTTCTAGCCCTTTCCCCCCNCCCCCCCCCCTCTCTCCATCACCCAACACATATTTTATTCGCGTGTTTCAGCCCCTTGGGAGTTTTCAGAATGGGGTTGGGGTGGGGGGAAAAGTCAGCGCCTAATGATGTAACAATTTCAAATTCAGCAGTTGTCGAGTTCTAAAAAAAAACTTTCTTCATATTCTCTCTTGCTTCATTGAGCGCGCGTGAAAATTCTCGGTAGAGTATTTGAGTATGTTTAGAGAGAAAAAGAAGAAAAAAAAAAGTTTTTTTTCCCCTTCCGTTGAGACTCTTGGAAACGGTGAAAATGCGTGTCAATATTTTGATTCGTCTTCCGATGTTAACTTGTTTATATAAAACATTACTTTTCATCGTACGCCTTTTATTATTTTTTCTACAACAAAAAAAATCCTTCTAAATACATCCAAGTTCGATAGATAAATATTATTTTATATTCAAATAAAAGTTTATATATTTCTATTTCTGCAATGAAATATTTAGCTAATAAAAGATCTAAAATAAAATAGATCCAATTTTTTTTTATCTTTCATCCTGTTATCCGGTCTATCCACATATCTACCCCACAAGGTTTGGATGATCAAGATAGAATCTTGGGGAAATGTATCTGTGTTTTCTGAGAGGGAGAATGAAGAACCACTCTGTATACTCAGCCTAGATTCGAACCCAGACCTTCTCGTCACCAACAAACCACGCCAGACTAGACTAGTCCACGTGCCTACTGATGTGTGTTATAGTTACATCTGTTGAAGTTATGTTTTAAAGCATTAAGAATCACATTTTTCATCTTGAATTTGTCAATAAATGTTATCCTCGCTGGTGATCACGTGGATAAAGGCGTCAGTCTCGTATTGTCTGGTGCGACTGTTGAAGTAGAGGTGGAACTCAAATCCCGGTCGAGTGTACTGAAATTATTTTCCTCTCTGCGTCCAAGCAACTGCGGATACATATCCTCCAAAGTGTACTTTCCTCAACCTTACCCCAATTAGTGTAAATGTACGGGTATCCGGAGCTCGAGATTTTAGAAAGGTGCATTATAAATTCAATTAACCGGTAGAATGTATATTCTTATCATAATTTTAATCTCAAAATAAAAACTCCCTTTTTTAATTACTTTTGAAATTAAAAATTTTTGTGCACATTCTTTGGGTATATGCTTTCCTTTTTTTCTCTAAAAAAGAATGAAAATTGGTTTTGTAGAATTCCGGGAATCTTTTTCAAAAATAATCCATTCACGTTTAAATGTATAGTAGTACGGAATAAGCGTTGATACGTATTTTAGTAATTATTAAGATCTTTGCTGTTCTAGCTAATGAATTAATCAACCTACCTTTCTGTTTGAAAATAAGCTAATATTTCAATGATTAATAAGTAATAAAACCAGCTCTTGTGAACATAATTGCTAGCTAGAAGTTAAAATACCATCAACGAAACCAAAAACTACTTTAAAGATTTCTGAATGCGATAGTATTTTCAAATTGGGGTTTAGAATGGCGGGCTGGAGGAAGAGGGATGTGGAGGTTCGTTGGATATTCCATCTTAGAACTCAAAAAGAAAATTTCGTTCGTTTAGAGATTGATGTCACGTCATTTATTTCACGGACACCCGAGGAGATAAAAAAAATAATCTTTAAAGTGGAGAGCTCTTTGGAAGTTGGGGAAATATACTCGATCAATTGTCAGCCGTTAGTGACAAGTGCTGCCACCTATCACATGGCGTGGGGAGTCAAACTTTTCCTTAAAACGGTTTGAAAAATGAGAACGTACCGGTTTCATAATAGGTTAACGAACCCAATAAAAGTTTGAAAAAAACTATCAAACATGTGTTATTAAAGATAAGCTCCAACTTCAAGTTTACTGACTAATAAAACTTATAAAGATACATACACACTTTCTCGCTCCTCTTCCTAAAAATGGAGACATTTTCTTAAAACGTTATGTGAAACGAAATAATAGACATAGTTGCAGAAACTCCGACCTATTATATGTTCTGTGCATTTACAACTCCCATTTCCCAAAGCTTTATTTTAAAATATATATTTCCCCATAACTCAAAAAAAATATTTATTTTATAAAATATTCTTTGAAATCAAAAGTGTTTTATCTCTTTTTATAACTTTGCGACAGTAAGATATTTTTTTATCTCCGAGAATTTCAGAGATTTGATCAAAATTGAAAATATCAGCTTATGTAAAGTACCCTCAAAGTCATTTTCATGGGAAAACAAGATGTACTATTTTGTATATAATGAATATCAGTGATCTCATACAAATTTAAATCAAAATCGTTAGAGCCAATTTTGATAAAATTGATTTTTATATTTTCCCCCCTCAATAAACGACCCTTAGTTTTAGGGTTGGATGGAGGGTTGAAAAAAATCCCTCTGATTTATGAAAACCCTAAATACCATGTCCTAGCCTGATTGGTAAAGTGGTTTCGGCTCTAGACCAAGTAACAGATAGACAGATGAATGGGTTTAGGGGGGTTCATGAAACGTTGACACCCATCAAAATCTCGAATTCGATATTTTGACGACTGCAATAATTTCTCAAAAGTGTTATAAATATTTTTTATTAAAAAATAAATACATTTTGAAAATCTACTTGTGAACGCTTTTTGTTTTTTATAAATTCAGAAATGATGAATGCATAGGTAAAGATTGATAAAACAAAGCCCTTTTTTTCTGACAATAAAATTTGATTTCAATATTTATATATGTTTATTCCAACATCTTCCTCTTTAAATATGTGGATGGTTCATTAAAAATTGGCATGAATTATCTCGTAGTTTAAAAAAACATTCTGGTATTACAAGTTGTCAGTCATACAATTACAAAAAATAAAGGTAAGTTCCTATAAAAAAAATTGAGTAAAAATACAATATAAGCTACATATATATAATTAATTTTTCTTTAAAGAAAAGAAGTAGGGAACTAAAGCTAAAAGAATTAGCGAGCCAATCACATTTCTCATTTTATTATTACATCTTTCTTTCTCCCTTGGCGATGTTCGGCGGCGGCGCGCGCGGGAGCGATCGAAACGATCTACGTGTGTCCGGTCGCCATGGCAACCGATTCAACTTGGCCGTTGAGGTGGCGCGTTCTAGCGACACACTTTGGAAGCTCCTTATAGTTGGCGGGAGCTCGCTATAGACAGGCGCACTCAGTCGTTCCGCGACCGACATCGAGTAAGTCTGATGTTTTATTACGGGAGACTGTAGAGTCCTAGCTTCATCACATCACGTTTGTGGAGTTTTTTTTTGTACATACCTTCTCTTCCATTAAGAAAGGTGGTTCGTTTCTAATATATTAAATGCTTTCTACGTTATAGAATGTAATTTGTTTCTCCGTAAAGTGGAAGGAACAAGTAATTCACATTCGGGTGAAAAGATAGAACAATCTATGTTGAGAAACATTACAAAGTTTGTTTTTTAAATCCTTCAAGAGTTCGTGTGTGTTCTAAAGTGAATTTCTTCGCGGGTGGTCTTTATTCAAGTACAAAGTGTGAGCGTGGTTTACAGAAGTTTTGTTCCGTAAAGTAATATTGTACAACCTGAAGCCGAAATTTAGTTTACGACCTTCTAGTATTGTTTACATAAACAAAACATATATTGTGAAGCTTGTGTCCAGCCTGGTATTTTAATTCTGAATTGTTCTCTGTGTCCAACATCATTTCAAGTCGAAACTAAAAAAAGTACTTTCGAAAAAGCCGTGTTGGCTTGTGTGTTCTCTATGTCTTCGGCCATTTCGTATAACTGTATTCCCAGATTAATTTTTCATCGACTGGAGTGTCTATTTACAAAGGTGTCACTGTCTTCCGTTAATTGAAGACATGCGTTTTTAGTTTCATAGGTAGATAGGATTAATTTAGTCAATATATAAATTATTATTAAAAAAAACAAAATTGTTGTACATTTCAATAAGATAAGAACGGCGGCCACTGTCTGCCTAGCAAAAACAGATCTTTTTGTCAAATACGTACTTTTGTTTTTTCCTTTTAGTTTTGAAGGAACGTTCTTTGAGCTATATTTTTGAAAGACTTGTTTTGACCTTGAAGGTTTGAACCACGTTGGACGGTTAACAATCCTTTCAGAAGGCTTCTAAAACAAAAACATCACTTTAAAGGTGTTGACAGTTCTTTTGTTTTGGCGGGCGAGTTTGTTTTGTTATAGTGGTCTTTTATCAGTTTGAATAAAAAAAGAGAAGGATTTCGTGCCAGAGTTTGTTTCTTTCTACCACCAAAAGTAAAAACAAACCCAACGATATCCACGAATAAGTGTGTTTGTTCTATCACAGTGCTCCAATACATTTTGAGCTCTGAACGTCAAGATGGATATTTTACCGAGCGGGAATATCTTTAGAGAGCTGCAGGATATCCACGATACAGGATACTTTTCGGCGCAACCGTCGTTAGAGGATCACTGGCAGCAGGTAAGAATGTGTTTTGTTTGTTTACAAACTGAAGTTGGAAGAGTTCAACAACCGGACGGATATCATGTTAGTTTTGTTTTGTTTAGAAAGTGGTTTAGGGATTTTTTTTTTCCAATCCTATCCAGTCCGCCGGCCGGCTTCTTAGTTTACAGTCCGTTGTTTTCGCCGCCATATCTCTTGCGCATTCTTTCAGTTGTTTAATTGTTACAAACAAAATATAATTTCAAACAATCCGGGTTAAAAACGTTTACATTTTTTTTTAAAAGATATATTTTTTATTATCATTACGAAACACCTATTATTAACGTTAGACAAAACAAAAGTCTGCCCTCTATATTTAGTAAGTCTATTGATACTTGGACATTTTTTTCCAGAAAAATATCACTGACAATTTTCCATCACTCGTCTCTTTTTGTGACTAAGTCCACGCAACATTATATCGATACACAAGATACACAACATACACAACACAATTTAAAATATATTATTCTGGTGCGACGTCTACTTTTACTATGAGATCCCATTCTAACGTAGTAATCTAACCATGAACACGTCAAACAACGAACAGGGAATGTTATTACAATTTTAGTCATTATTTGACGCATCACCTGCACTTTCAAGACGTGTTCCAAGACACAACATTTATCAGAACGACTAAATGACCCACGTCCTGTGGTCACACAGTCCTAGGCGTTAGATTGTCAGTGATGGCGAGTTAAAAAGTCTTGAATGGGTGCATTGGAGATTGTGACATTCACATTCCATACATGCTAGTGTGGCTACATTTATTCTACTTCATTCCTAGCCCATAGATTGGGCATCTAATTAACCCTTTGTGCTAAAACGTAGTTTATATATATAAATAAGCATCAATATGTTAGTACGTGAAACAATGCCTTCAGTAAAACTGACAGGAACTGGAGCCCTGATATCTTAGTCATTGACATTCCTCAAATGAAGCGTGGGAGTGACGTATTGGATCGGATGTCACTTGACGGACTACCCTTAAGATGGGGTGCTAGTGAGCGTGAGTTTAGGGCAGTATTTTCGAAGTTTTTATAGCATAAACATTTATTTG
>CABFWB010001510.1:9058-44325 GCA_902151455.1 Timema bartmani
ATAAAAAAAAAAAAACGTAGCGTAAAAGAATATTGGAAAGAAGTAGCTAGAAAGAAACGAAAACGGTTTAGTGAACGATGAGAAGGAGCTGCGATGAGAAACAAGAAGGAAAGAGAGACGTGGCTACAAGTGCAGAAAACAAAGAAACATACTCGATGAAAAACACAAATGCAGTTTAGGTGCTAAGAACTGCAAAAAGGGCCCATTTGATGAAGGCAATGGAGCAGGTATAAGAGAAACATCAGAAAGGCAATAACAAGAACATTTTCTTGCAGATCCGCGAATTGAAAGGTGGAACGACGGGAAATACGATGTTTATCAATGAAAAGAATGGAAACCTGTTGACAGAAGGAGAGAAGATCTTCGAACGCTGGAAAGAATATTTCAGAGAGATTATGAATTGTGATGTGAGAAAGTTGAGTGGAATGATGACGATGTAGAAGAAGGAATAGAAAATGAGGTGAAAGTATCAGAGGCAGAGGTGAAAAAGGCAATAAGCTGGATGACAAAGTGGAGCATTCCTGGAGGAGAAGATCAGATAATTGCGGAGATGATCAAGGAAGAGGAAGAAAAACTGTATACAGAGATGAGCTAATCAGAATTATCTGGAAAGAGGAGAAGATACCCTAAGAATGGCAATAAAACCAATTCACACAAAAAAGGAGCAAGATTGAGGGCAGCAACTTTAAAGATATCTCACTGCGGAATGCACTTTGTACTTACCGGAATACCGGAATGTACCTTATCAGTATTTTATAATAAAAGCTACACACAAACAATATCATAGTTTTCATTTCCTTCTACTGAATTCTTGGAACAAAGATAATCATCAAGAACTCACATTAATTGGGGATGAAATTAGTTTACACTTGATAATCCTCTTTGCTTCGTATTTCACAGATTATTGCAAAAAATTGAAACTTTCAGTGACATTAATTTATGATTTCTCTGACTCCTCCTTGACGCTTCATATCACAACCACTTTATTAACGTTTACAGGTTTTCCCTTGTTTTCCATGTACACTCCGTTTACCTTGAAAGGCAGCAAGTCCTACCTTGGCAGACTACACTATGTGTCCCATGAACGTAGGACAAATCTAATTTTGGGAAAGGTCCAAATGATAAATTTATGACATGATTTTAAGACTTCTGAGGAATAAAAAAAATATCAAAAAATGTCAGTGGAACCTTGTTTGTGTAAGAAGGGGGAGGAGAAATAACACTTTTTTTTAGGAACTTTACCCCCTCTCCCCCACCGGGGTTGGTAAATTGGGTCCCGTCTGCCAAAATAATCTCAAATTGGGTCCCTGCTAGAAAAAAGGTATAAGTAAGATGGTTCCCGTCTTCTGGATCCCGTCTTCCGTCAGTCTATTAGTGTTACCCAGGAGACACCACGTTGAGGTTGGCTGAATAGTCCCCCAAAAATGTGTTTTATTTTCCTCTAAACACTTTAAAATATTTACAGCTTTTTCTGCACGTCAGAATTCCTTATTAATCAACTGGTAAAAACTTAAACACGCTGTTTTGATAAAAGATCTTGTGATTTATCCAGTCTTGAACTCAGCTATTTTTGGTCTAAGAAATTGTTTCTTTTCCATGTTAAATTCTTTTTACTCCCTTTATTTTTTGATAAAACGTACACATTCGATTGAATGTTCTTCAAGATTTCAACAAAACTATACATACTAGGGTGTTTGTAATAAAATGAGGCATTCAGTCTTGAATGAAATGATTGGCAACTGTTGTGAGTGTGATTTATCGTTACTGCAAATTTAGCCCAAATAGTGGAAGGAAATACTGCATCGGGTGAAATGTAGGTATCGAATACGTAGTCGGTAAATAATAGAACTTTCTCCTCTGTGGGTAGAACAGACATCAAGTCTTCGATGAAACATTCTTCGACTTCTTCTGGATTCAGAAAAGGAAGTTCAAAAAATGATTTTAAGAATTTGCCGGTCTCTGAGCTTGTTTTATATTCTTTTTCTAGTCCTAGATGCCGGATTTCTCGCCACAAACTTTGCCCCAGATGGAAGCGGCAACCACTTATTTTGATGGAGGGCCAGACAGCACGACCAGTGGTGTGTACAGATATTTTGAAATCTATATTATATATTTGCTTAGGGTCAAGGGTCAAATCACGTGTGTTGCAGTAGGTAACAACATGGGAGCAAGTTTCTGCATAACTTTTAGTTTCCTTGTCCGGTAGCAAACAGAATACAAGTGGTGTAGTACGTACACATAATTAACAAGTCCGTGGATGGTGAAAGTTGTGTGAAAAACTTGGGACAACTTTTGAAAGTTCCGTCAACAATCTCACTCAACATAGATCACCACCGTCCAACATAACAACTGCAGATTAAATGTGGTTGAAAAAACTATTATGTTTGAGGTCGTATCATTTTAACATAAATGGTTCGTTTTTGTTGCTTTGTATTGCCATTCTATCTAGTGAATCTTGTGTTTGAGTAATACTTTTGGCTAGGTTAAGGTGAATTGCAGTGCGTGCATTAGGTATACTTCTCTTAATACGCGAGGCATCCTGAAATGTCGAAGTGAGTACATTTCCCTTCCTTAATTCCATGAGTAAAATTTTAGACAGTCTGCTCGGAATATCTTAGACAGCTTTCCTCTTTAAGGAATTACTTAGTCGCAATAGCGCAGGAACGGGGGGTTACGGGGGTAAACTATACCCCCCACCCCCTTCCGTGCGTATGACCCGAACGGGTAGTAATACGCGGTGCTAATAATAATAATAATAATAATAATAATAATAATAATAATAATAAATAATAATAATAATAATAATAAACCCCCTAAATGTGAGGGAGGTAAAAGTATAATTCTTTCCGCCCCACCCCAAAATAATATGATAAAACTTTTAGATAATGTAAAAATCTTGTTGAGGCAAGATACAAAGTTCACACTAAGTTAACATTGTAAAAATAAAATGTGCTTGGGTACAATAAGTTTTCAGTGCTTGAACGTATAAAAAAATTATCTTCGCTCCACGATGAGGCAACGTTGACTAAATCGCCTGGGTCTGCTGAATTCATAGGTACCTTGAGAGGCTCAACAAACTTAAAGGTGCAAAATTAAATTGTGGTTTTATAGCTAGTAACGAATATAGAGCAAAGGTGTTTGGAAACCTACTTTAATTTTTAGTTGAGCTGCATCAGATATAATTTTAATAATTTTTTTTAATGTATTTATTCTAATGTTTGGCTTGCCTAAAATAATTGAGAAAGATGCAAAATGGAACCGTTAAATATTATATTTTCCTGGTCTTTTTTTTAATCCCAAAAATGTTATCCCATATAACAGCACATGGTTATATTCAAGGCTGTAGTCGGGGGAGTGTTGGGGGCTCAACCCCCCTCCCCCAATATCTTATGCAAAAAATATATGTGGCTTTATTTATGGTTCAAACAATATCAAAATTAAGGTACAAGAACAAATTATGGGGATGTGCTACCATAAAACGCACTTCAGGTAGCTTCTAGAACTGTTTACTATTTAGAATTCTTTCTAGCCTCCGGCAATTGGGGATGTACCCACCAAATTCCCCTTGAAATTAATTGGCTGGCTACGGCCTTAGCTATATTTAACCTCCCCCCCCCTCAATAAAAACGTTCCTACGCCACCGCTTAGCCGATGCTTATTAATTTTTTGTTCATCCGGTTTTTCATGGATATGCTCACTAGAACTTTCCACTATACAATTATTATCATTAAGTTTAAAATATCACTTACATGTAAGTTATCTACAGTGCAAGTCCAACGTTGAGTTCCATCCTTCAGAGGTTTGTGATATCTAAACTTATAAACATGCAAAATATAAACATCGTCTTATTCTTGTGACTTATCATAGCTTCCAATATACCGGACTTCTCTGCACTATGTAAGTAACTGAAATCTGATGTTACAGCATAAAAAAACACCTGCTCTGCTCTGTTTAACTACGACAGCGCAAACAAAAAGGTACTATATAAATTTGAAACATAATTACAATAGTAGATAATGCTTAGATTCAGAAAGTATAGTAATACTTTTCAAACTACAGCCAGGTATAACACGTGGACCCATTTTACCTATAGGTTTCAAAATATAGGGACCCATTTTACGTATCCATTTCAAAGTAGTGGGACCCATTTTACGCATTGGTGAAAGAGGACACAACTCTTGGGACCCAATTTACGTAGCCCCCACTCCCACACACACTCAGTTAATGTTTGAAGATGTGATGCTCTAGAAGCTATTTGACATGATCCTCAAGTGGACGGTTTTTGAAAATTAGTTAACTGTTTTGGACGCATTCACTAAGTATGCTTGGTTGATTCCCTTGAGCCGTCCAACGGCTAATCTTGTCATAAAAGCTTTGAATTGGGCTGTGTTCAAAAACTTTGGTTTCCCCTGCAACCTGGTGTCTGACAATGGAAGCCAGTTCACGTCACAAATTTTCAAAGATATGTGTTTCAGTAGGGGCATTCGTAAATACACCACTAGCCCTTACTATATGTGCCCATCCCATGTGGAGAGATTTCACAGAAATCTAAAGTTGGCGCTCATTGCCTATTATAATATGGTGCACCAGGAGTGTGATTCTAATATAGTGTGGCTGCAGTTGGCCTTCGATGGCTCTGTTCATTCCGGGCATCAGAAAACGTCTGCAGAATAGTTGCTGGGATACGAGCAACTAATGCCCATTAATTTGAAATGGAGCATTCTTCCTTGATTCTTGGGAGAAAAATCCAAGGAAGAGATATCTTCTAACTGGGAAAGGGTGGTGGTAGAGTTGAAAAAAGCTCACGACAATGTAGGCAGGTGTTATAATAAGATGCGTCCTCCTATACTCTTCAAGGTAGGCGACAGGGTGGTCTTTGAGCTGCATAGTCAGAGCAAAGCGGCGGAGGGCCGGGTGGCTAAGTTATCTTTAAGGTGGTCTGAACCTACGACTATTTGTCGTTTCCTCACGCCCGTTACCGTCCTGTTGATTTATCTTAAAACTGGATTGCCCAGCCGTCGTTCGCGTGTTAGCCAACTTATGTTCTGTCCCGCTAAAGAGGAAGCAAGTTAGCGAGGCTCTGTGTGGGTCGTGTTGCGTCAAGTTTGTGTTTTGTTGTGCGCTTGGTGTTAGGGTTTTTTTGGGCGGTCATGTTGGCAGTAGTGGGAGGTGTCACGTGTCTTGCTGTTGCTGTGAGGGTTGTGGTAGTTGCGCTGGCAAAGGCTGTAGACTTCCTGGGTTCGCTCCGGGCTGAGTTTCGTTCCCTTTCATCCTTTTAGTGGTTTTACATTTTTTTTTTTTTTTTTCGTCCCCCCCTTTTGTTTTACGGTTTTTTCTTTTTACCATTCAGATGTGTNCGGATCAGTCACGTACACCTGAACTATTAAAAATTTCATTAAGATTGAGCTATGTCTCAGAATAATAAAGCAGTAGAAAATTACAACTTTTTTGAAAGTATATTCTGTTATTTATTTATAAATAAAAAGTTATAATATTCTTAAAGTCTAAAAATTCAGGGAGAAGGATAGTGCTGCATTCTTGAAACAAGCGAGGAGATGTTGGGTTCAGTTGTACTTAATTTCAAGCGCCAATTAGGTTCAAGATTCAGTTTATTACGACATTTATTTTTTATTGTCACCATAGCAGAAAATCCAGTTTCGCAAAGATAGGTGGTTGAAAATTGAATTAAAACAATGCTTTTCCGGGCAGCAATGGATATTCATTTTTAGCCTTTAGCCAAAATTCACCTAACTCTAATTTGGTAAATTCCATTTTCAAACCTCCATCGCAAGATAGTTCTATCAAACACTCTTTTTCATTGTTAGTTTGGGTTCCAGGAATGTTACCCACACTGAATGGGTTTCTTATCCAAAGGAATTCCGAATAGTCTTATTTAAAATATTCTTCAAAAGTTTCAGCTTGCATTTGGCAATGACGTTTAATATTCTTACACTTTAATTCCGTGCTCTGTCACAAAATTTTCGAAATTAGAAAAAGACTGCAGGTTTTTATTTGAAACACTACTATTCATAATTTGACATTTCTTGATAAATGCCTTGATTTTGTCATCCACTGAAAAATTGATTTGTTGTTTTACCTAGCAAACTTTAATTTAAGTCATTGAGGCGATTGAAAATGTCTGATCTAGTGTTGTGATCTACAGCTCGTCTGTCAGTCGATCACGCAGTTCAAAATCGGTCTATCAGGATCAACTGCGCCTCAGAATGTAGCTCAAATAACCTACTTAGCATTTTTACTCGAGAAAGCTCACCTCCGTGTCACCTTGACGGCCTCCTGGAGAACAAGTTTAAATTGTTCAGGCATACGCTTTACTGCTAACACTTCTCTGTGGATGTTGCAATGACTGAAAGTAGATGACTTCACTGCTTTTTGAGTACTGCTGGTATAATACGACGTAATTTTCTCTGTGCCTTTCATCTCAGTCAATTTTTGAACGAAATAATCCTTAGGCTTCTTTTCTAACGTTGAATGTTTCGTACTAAGGTGACGTTTCAATAATGAGGGTTTCATGCTTATGTTTAAGAAAATTCAAAACAGATTACAAATTGAGGCCGTGGCTCAATGTTTACATCCGTGACCGCGGATCTAATATTAATGTAATCAGGATAATATTTTCTTACAACTTTTCGTATTTTAGTATGAATTTCCTCATCTTTACTCACCGTACATTCTGATTCTGAAGTTGAGATCGATAGTACAGGATTTTCAGAAGAAGATTTTTTGTCTGTTGTTGCTCTATTGAGCCACTTATTCATTTCGATTTGAATTTTACGCCAACTAAACCAAACTAATTCAAGCAAAGTACGTAGATACGTATGTATATAAGAACAAAAGTCACCTCTTGAGATACGTGTGGCAACACTAGCACTTTAATTTCAACAAACGTGAATCAAATGAAAAAGTAGCACAATAATAATATTTTAATATCAGATTATCAAAGTTTATGTAAAACCCTGGAGCCAACCGTATCCGTGCGATACCGCGGCCGACTTGCTTTTTTACCCCAACTGCTTCACTGCAGTTACGTTGGCTTGCGTTCAGCCAATCAGAAACAAATTAGTTGGACTACCATAATCAAATAAAATGAAATAGTTATTGGGGGACAACCAATTGTGGAACTGCATATTAATAAATATTGCATTTTTAAAACTTCAATAAAAATAATATGTACAGTGCTTAACCATAAAAATATGTATTTAATATATATATTACATGTTATTAATTGAAAACTTTAATTTGACTTTGATTTTTTGTATTATTGGCGTGATTTGGCTTGTTTGTACAACTGATTTCGAAGATATTTTAATTAAATCAATTGTTAAAGGATATCCTACTTTTTATGACAAAAAACAGCCATCGTATAAGGACTATTATGGTTAGTTTGCTATGTGGGATCATTATTTTAACGCAGTACCATCCATGATTGACTGTCTGGTATATTTATTATTTTATTCAATGATTAATTTGTCTTAATTCCTACTGATTGAGATTACGTCTTACGAATTTTCACTGTAAACAGTTTATTTTGTATTAAGTGAAAGTGTAATTACGAGTATGTTTACGATTGTGTAGTTGCGAGTCCTGCTAGTGGGTGTGTTGGTTGTAGACGAGTCATTAGTGTTGCTATACACAAATAAGTTCCTCTAATGGAGGGGGGAAAGATTAGTATTGTCGTGTCTGCTTGCGTACCACCTTGAAAATCTCTGCGTACAACCAGTGGTACGCGCACCACAGTGTGAGGACCGCTGCTGTAGGGAATTATATTAGATACTCTAGTTCAACTAAAATCTTCAATAAAATGTTGAATAAATTGTGAATGGACCATAAGAAAGATTAAATGACAATTGAAAGGGAAAATGGAGGTCTCCAATGCTAAAACCTTGAATTATTAATAATTTGCCTATGAAACTCTTTTAATATATAGTTAATACTTATAGTCAAGAGACTATTTAAATATTTTCTAATGGTAATTTTAGGTATTTGACTCAAGTATTAATATGAAACTTAAAAGGTGTCCTGGATAGGGATTATATTACGAAAATATGACTTTGCTTTAACATATCAGTCTAAATAATAGCAGCAGATTTCTCGAATGTACCCGAAGGAACATATGGTGAAGCATTGTAGATTTAAAACAAGGATATATGGATTTTATCCATGTCAATTAAAGTAGTATTAATACAAAATGTAATTGTTTCTAAAATATTTTTTATACAGAGCAGAGAATTTCTATTACGGGCATGAAACAAGGCGTGGAGATGGCAACAAAAGCATTATCAGAGTCAGCTAGAAAGACTTTTAATCTTCAAAATTTAGAAAAGTTGCATTTGAAAGCGGATTTGGACAAAGTAGATTATTATGATAAATATTTTGAAAATACGTGGGAAAAATTTATTTAGAAATGGTACCATTAATTATTATCTTTAGGACAAAATTAAACAAAACAAAACATTCCCTAAAATTACTAAGAAAAGAATAATTCTAAGAAAAAAAATTGCCAGGTACGAATATCAAAAACTGATACCCAAAGAAGAATATTTAGATATGTGGTTTGAAAAAAATGAAAGAGAAATGAATGCTCCCCTCGTCAATTTTCAAAATCAGATGGTTACCCTACGAAAGCCCACTATATTTAAAAGATAGACACTCTACATTTTTATTTTTTTTATTTTTTATTTTTTTATTTTATTTTTTTATTTTATTTTTATTTTTAAGAGATTTCGTTCATCGTGAGGCATTCAGAATCAGCCCAAACCATATTTTAGAAAAAGAAAATGAAATCAAAGCTGATCGTGATAAAGGTTTGTATTCTAGTATTGAAACTAACAATATCCTAAACTTTGAAGAGTGTATTCCCAAAGAAGAAATCTTGGAGTGGTGGTTGGACACAAGTTGTGTCAGCTGGTGTGCCAGAGCATTACTGGATTGAAGAGAAGCTAAAACCTCCTTGACATGAAAGAATGTTTCGGTTTTCATGTATGATATTTAGTTGCGTCTATAGCCATAGTTAACAACATAGTTAACATAGTTGGCTATTAAATACGTCATAAAAAGTGCATTCGTAAAGTTGTAGCTGTATAATGAAAGCATAAGGCCAACTACCGAGTCGATGGTGGTTGAGTTATCTGATAGCTCGTGATCATAATTGATCACACACTTGTAGGATGGGATGTACAGACAGATAGATGGCATAGCGAAACAAACTTTTCTCAGTATCACGGAGTCATGAAACATCGTCATTTATAAAATGTTTTGAGTTCAATTATTTTGACGGTCACAATATACTTCTGTCTTCGAGGGGTCGAGAGAAAGTAAAACTAATGACAAAAATAGAAACAAGCATCTGTTTAGGACAGAAAACTATTTTACATATTTATATTACTTTGTTGCCGTGTTAAGAATACAATTTCATTCAATTTTAGGCTTAATCTTCATCGTTTATCTAATATCTAAGTTAATCGACCTTGATATATGCTTTCAAGAGGTCAGGTGAGTCACCAAGGATTGAGGCCGAGTGCCCATGTGTAGTGAATAACTTCTGGTATACATTTCATAAAGTTACATTTCCATAACCTACTTAGGTTTCATTCACTGCTCTAAGTAGAAATATCAGTAAATAAAGTCGTGATGTATTACAAGTCTTATCATATAAAACGTAAGAATACACATCTCGCAAATAAATGTATTTTTGTTACTAACGTTTGAAATATAGAGGCTGCCATATTTACTGTTTGTTTATAAATGTCCCTTACTTCAGTGTTAATTATCACTAACGAATGTAAATATAAACGCAAATAATTGTAAAAAATACTATCTTTTTATTTCTGTTATTGACTTTTCAACAATAAAATCACTAGTAAAACAAAATGATCATATTTTAAATAATTCGGGTAAACCAACATAAATAACGTATATACTCTCAGTAAATAGTTAAACATTAGTCATGGTTTTATTCGATAAAATACTTGGAGGAAGTATTTATGGAGTAATTAACATTACGATAAGCTTACTTCTTCACGATAAGATATGAGTCTCTTAATTCATTGTATATTATTGTCACTGGTATAAATGGTAATTAAGTTTATACATTCATGCTTGTGGTACAGTTGTCAGAGTTCTTGGCTACAGATCCGTAGGTCCAAGGTTCGATCCCCGGCTCTTCCATAAGTTATCTGTGAATCAATGGGTCAGGAACAGGGTCAAGATCAGCCTCCTGAGGACTAATGAGGAGCTACTTGAATAAAGGAGCGGATCTGTGTTATTAAACTGAGATTAACAGCTAGAGGGTCCTTTGTGCTGACCACATGACACCCTCTATCCACACATGTTGGCACCATCATCGCTAACAGTGGCGGATGCTCGCTTGTTGGCACACAATATGGAGTTTCTTATGAATATAAATCACGTCTAGGTGCTTTAACTTTGTATACAGTTGTTCTAAGACTCACTGTCATTTTATATGCACCCTCTTTATCGTATAGTTTTGATATTATTATTATTATTATTATTTATTCTGTCTTAAGACAGGTCCATTCTTTTTGTCAGTCAACTTAGACCCAAAATCTGCCCCGTTGAAAAAATTGATTTATTCGAGATTAGCTATACATATTTTGATTAAATCTAGAATCTAAGCATTGTTTAGCATTATAAACAAAATTCCTTTTATGATCTTTCCATGAAAAAGAATTTGAGATTACCTTACATAAGTGGAAATTAATCATTTATATAACATCTCTCCAACTATTTTAGATAAGAAAAACTCATCTCTTGTAAAGTTGTAGAACGATGGAAAATAAAAAACCTTTACTTTAAATATTATAAATTATTTGGTGTTCTGTCTTATGACATGTTCATTCTTTTTGTCAGTGAACTTAGACCTCCAATGCGCCCTGTCCTCTGCCTCCTCTTTCAGCTCCCAGAATGTTCTTCTTTCTTTCAAGTTATTCTAGAATTTGAATCCTCCTTCTTCCTATTCTCTTCTTTCCTCTTTTTATAAAACCAATAGCTTACTAGCTATTGGCAAATATTTTTAAAATTGAAGTCTCGGAAATCAGAAGTTGATTTTTATGATCTTTGGTGAGCTAAAATGTTACATTTTCCTAAATAGATTTCTATAAATGTCTATTTTATTTCATTTATGCTCTTTGTTGGAAAGTGCTTTTTTTCCGTCGTATTTCTGCAACAATGTATATCATTATGTTTCACAAATCTTATTAGTTTTAAATAAAGACCTCCATTTCTAGGTTAAAGAGATAGTAATTATGTGCGGTGAACCGTACCATTTATTTGTTAATTTATCTTTTGGTTGTAGTGCAACAAACATGACTTTCAGACCTAATCAAATCTGCTACAGAAGATGGATTGTTTCACCAAAAGGCCGCCAAGATCCACTTTAGTCGCTCACCTGACACGGTAAGCTATTTAATCTTTTTTGTTTCTTAAAGGTATTATATCTTTATTTTATCTTTAAATGTAATTATTATAATAATGATGACCATGGGTTTTAAATGTTTTAAGTTCTAATATTTATCAACGTAGTTCCAAGCGTTGTTTCAAGGAGTTTTGGAAAAGATTTAGATGGTATGAATACTATTCCTCTCGGGGTAGAACACATGGATGAGACTCCACCTCTCATGGTATTCGTGGTAGGATGCATAGGTTGGTACTTCTGCAATTCTAGTGTAACTGGGTCGAGACAAGAGGAACTACCAAGGTGACTTACTTGGAGTATCACCACGGTGCTGCAAGGTCCTTGTTCCGAAGATCTAGATCCTATGTCTGATAATGAATGTGTACATAAAAATTGAAGTAGGGTACAAACAAGTATGTAACAACGGAATATGTTGTGTTGGTATAGAGCAGAAATTATTACTTCCTTAATGTGCACATATTTTAATTCCCTCACGAAGAAAATGATGCCTTGCCTATTTGACGCCAAATAATTTATAATTTTAATTCTACAGTATTAGAGCCCAAAATCAAGTTATTTATATATATATATATATATATATATAATGGAATTCTGTTCATTATATATAGACAATTTAAAAAATAATAATTTAAATACTGATTTTAATTTTACAAATTTAGTGATAAGATCCCCTATCAGCACAAATAAATAGTAGTTAATAAGGTTAGATGAATTAAGATGCGTATTTCCTCTTGCTAGCTTCTTTGACGCCAAAATAAATTGTCCTAATAAAAAATGAATGTGTATTTGTAGTCTAGAGTTAGATGTTAATAAATGATAAGTTCTTGTATAAATCTACTTTCTTCCTATTTTTTTTTCCCTTGATAAAGAAATCTCAATAAATTTGCATGCGTCACTGCTTAAATATTTGAAGATGAATATTTCTCACTTCTGGTAGTTAGCGTATATAAAATTTATATTCACTCTGGTGATAAGTAGTCCAGACTTCAAAACCACACTAGCTACCAGTAGAAATTGTATAGAAAAACAAAATAAAATTGAACTTTTAGCTCGCGCCAAACTAGATTTTTCTATCAAAAAAAACCAGCGCGTCCGTTTCTTTTTCTTTCTTAAAATAAACTATTGTCATGGCAACCAAACAATTAAAATAATCGGAGGAAAATAATTTAGCAGCGTATAGAGGAATGAATAGTAGTATTGAAACTTCAGTAGTGTTGCCATGGAGCGTAAAATAAAGTTCAGTTGAAAAATATTAAAGAAGTTGTTACAAAAATAGGCCAGCAGGGCATGCGACGTAGGTAAATAAAACAATAAGAACTAGCAAAAATACAGAAATATAGTGAATATTATTTACAACGATCATGTGATTGGTTTCTAATCCATTCATAGAGCTGTTATACAGTAGATGAACCTCGACTATGTAAAAGGCATTGAGTAAGGTCAGTTTTGTTGACATTAATTTATGTTTATTTACGATCTCTCTCGTTCAATAAAGGTATATTATTTATTGTATTATGATTTGTTATGATTAAGATGTTTTAGAGAACCTTTTGCAGTTTATGTAATAAACTAAAAGTTAGTTAGTGTATATTATGTCTATGACCATATGAATACAGAAACGCACCCAGGACTTTGAGTTGGGGGGTGGGGGGGGAGGTCTTTTTACATGATAATTTTCATAATTGCACCATTATATATTTCAATTACTGTAATATTTGAAAATTTGATTCGAAGTAAGAGGGATAAGAAAGATAGAGAATCAGCGATGCCCCTTAAAAAGTGGGGTCTGGAAATTTTTTTATTTCAAAGAATGCAAATGGTAATATTTAAGATAATTTGTACCAAAATCGGATCCTCGGCCTACCCTCTGTCACTGTGTACGCCACTGGTTAACAGGTCTGTGCTTACAAATTCTTCTTCACACCCAGGATTTGCAGTTGGTGGGGGATGGGGACATATAATAATATCTCAACTGCCCCTTCCTCTCTTCCTGATACAATAGTGTTTACATAATTGCTCTAAAATAATAATTTAAATTATTGTACCCACTTCAAAACTTTATGTACAAAGAGTAAAGACCTTAACCATTTCTAGAAAATATTACAGTATCAAAGGTCCAGTTTTCATTTAAATACAAAATTGCGGTAAAATTAAAAATCAACTGAAAAAAGTATTCCTTTGAAAAGCCCTAGTTACTGCACAAAGTTATTTGTTTTGTATTAAATATAATTGATTAATTGACAGAACATAGTGCTAATCATATTTTAGTAATATTCTTAGTTTTCTGGGAGATGGCCTTCAGCTGGGGGGAGGCTTCATCCCCCCTTCCCCCCGTGGGTGCGCCCCTATCTGGATTGAAGAAGACAATCCCAGAAGGCAGTTCAAGGACTCCAAGAATAAAATTTATTTGAGAATGCAGTAATAATTGTTTGTGGAGTGAAAATTCACCTTAACTTGGTACTTTCTTTAGTGCGACATTTGGTGAAGAACATGTCTTGATACTTATTAAAGGTTTTAAATGGTGAACCCACTGAGTTATCAACAACAAAACCAACAGTTTAGGTAAGCAGTTGCT
Organism: Timema bartmani; assembly: GCA_902151455.1. Classification (NCBI taxonomy): domain Eukaryota; kingdom Metazoa; phylum Arthropoda; class Insecta; order Phasmatodea; family Timematidae; genus Timema; species Timema bartmani. The sequence continues at coordinate 23,086 of CABFWB010001510.1, forward strand.
GGTTTACCATATTTCCACCACTAGTGAAGAACATAACGAAGATTTATTCTTTACAACCTGTCAACTTTTGTGGAGGGAGCATAACCCCACAAACAAGTAAGACGAAGTACTTTACTCCTTGAACAGCTATTCCTTATTGAAAGGAGATTAACTAAAAAGGGCTAACTATCCCGTAGTTAATAAACTTTGGCAAAATAACAAAAGGATTCCATGTTGCATTTTTCAAAATTCACTTTTGTATCCATCTGGAAGACCAAATTATTTTGCTTAAATAACACCTAGCTTGTTTCGAAAGACTTTAAAAATACCCTAATTATCAACACTAACAAGAAATTCAACTAAATTGTATTCAATTAACATATTTTGATTTTATATCATTACATAAACTTTGCTATTCGTCGTCAGGGAGACTATTTGTAAATTGTGTATATGAACCATTGTTTGGTTTTTAAAGGGTACATTTCACTATGTTGTACTTTATATTTTATTATTGTAATATATCACATGTCTCAATCTAACAATGGCACAATTCACTAAAAGTATGACCACTTATTTATTCAACAATCTCCGTATGTGTTCCTGTACTAACTCCCTTTTTAATCTTTAGATCCTATGACACCTGGTGGTCCTGAGATCAGTAATCGTATCTACCGGCGATCACAGTAGGGTGAATACTTAGACAACGTCACACAAAAATATAATCTCTGTATGCCCTGGTATCGGCCCACTCTAGAAGAGGGTCTAGGGTAGGGTGTTTACGGTAGCCTAGACCAATACGAGTGAATTGGTCTTGGTCTGGAATGGAAAGCGATATGAACTAAGATTGGCTTACTGGTGATTTATTTTCTCGCGACCCCTTGTATGAAGAAAGTATTATGATCTAAAAAAAAAGAGTAATTTCAAGATTTTGATGGCTATCGACGTTTCATGACTCATTGAACCCTAAAAAGTGGTTTTGTGATGCGTTTATATGTCTGTCTGCCTATCTAGAGCTGAAACAATTTTCTCCATCGGACTAAAGCTTGGTACATAGGTTTTTCATAAGGTGCCCCCGATGAATTTTGAAATTATTATCTAACCCTATTATTAAAAGTAGTTTAAGCCTACTGAAGGGCAAAGAAAAAATCAATTTTCTCAAATTCTCTTTAATGATTTTGTGATTTTGAATATTTTTTTCTGGATAATCTTACAAAGGAAACGGCACTTTTCAATTGCGAATGAAAATGATTGTAATGTAAGCCTACTTAGCTATTTTGGAATGGGTAATGTGAGGTTTACTGTTCATAGAACTAATTGACATTGATTTTCTTATGAGTGGACAGTTGGAGAACTTTTTATAAAATACAAACTTTTTTGTGGTCAACAATGATAATATTTTACTTTATTGTTAGTGTTAGTTTATCATAATTGATAGTTGCAGATCACATGACATGACGTATAAATACGTGAAAATAGATATAAAAACTTTTACTAGTTGTCAGATAAGGCCTTTTATGAGAAAATTGGGGTATAGTATCCCTGTATTGAGTAAAACCTCACGTTTAAGGTTATAACTGATTTTTTTACTACGTAGCCGTTGTTTTTGTAACATAATATTCTTTGCTAAATAATTACATCTGAATTTTTGAATTAAGAGTTACTGATTTAGGTAAAACTCATTAAACGCAATTGTTTTATGCTTAGTTTCATCCTTAAGGGTTTTGTATGTTATGGGCTGGAACAATTCAAAGAATGAGAAGTTTTCGATTTATTTTCAAGGCCTTTAATTCTATAGAAACACTAAATTTAAGCTTACTGTAGCTTTTCCTAACAGAAATATCAGCCTAGTAATTAATATATACAGAATGTTCGGTAACTCATAGCCCAAACCGCACATATAGCTTGTTTGAATCAAAATTAATACAAAATCCCTATACACTTAAATCTGGGAACCTATGGGCTATGCTAATGCCATTAAATTGTATTCCAATTTCGGCGTACAGCGCTGGGAAAGAAAAGTTGTCAAACATGCGTGTACAACAAGTTGCATAGGAGTTAGGCGTGCGACACTGCACATGTAATAATGGCAAGTACTTTCTGTGATGTAGGACCGTTAATGATGACCCTCAGAACGTATTCGCATTTCTAGATGGACTGGTGTGTTGTTCATTATTAATGGTGGTATGTTCTGTTGCCATGCTCCAAGATGTCGAGGTGTGTAGTGCCACGCGCATAGCTCCTATGCAACCTATTGTACACGCATGTTTGAATAGCTATACTCTCTCGGCGCTGCACTCAAAAAATTTGAACACAATTTACTGGTTTTAATATAGTTTTTCGGATTTAAGTGTACAGAGATTTTGTATTACTTTTGGTTCAAACACGCTATATGTGCAGTTTGGGCCATGAGTTTCCGAACACACTATATATCCATATAGCACGTATTTGTGTAAGCGACCAAATTAAAGGGATGAAACAGTCTTTAGTATGCGAGGTTTAGCCGGATCTCAAATATATTTGTGTTGGAGGATGAAGGATTGTTTGCCAGGATGGAAGCTATAGGTACGACAAATATTGACTGAGTGTTTCGATGATTAGTTTGAAATGGGACGGCTAGGAGATATTAGAGGCGCAAATAGTTTGAATGGGTTGTATAAATGGAAGCCATTTGTGCCAGAAACGAAGACTATTCGGTGAGTAATATTAGAATATATTATTAGATATTGTCAGATCCAGATAATATATTTACTGTTTTAATACCAGGTATTTTTTTTAAACCAAAAGGGGTGTCCTATTTCTTTAATATTGAAGATTATGTTTTGCCCAAAGTCAATCGGCTGGTTTTTAGTTTATTTGTTTGGTAATTCGTTCGTACTTTATTTTCGTCCGTTCAGAAAGTCGGTAGGTCCCTTTGTTCTTCGTTCCATCAATCGTTCGTTTGATAGGTTGTTCAGTTGAGTGATAGTTTATTTGTTTAATAGGTAAGTATTCTTTGTCAGCACCGCAACTTACTACCCATTCGGGTTGTACGCTTATATACTGTACTAATTACACTAAATTGTTAGAGATGAGGAAGGGTGAATTGAGAGGAAATTAACCTGAATTTATGTGTGGGGGAGAATAGAAGACCCCTCTCAGTACACCCGACTATGATTCGAACCCCTATACCCCAGGCAGTCCAACATATTGCGTGAGTGAAACCTTGGACCAGAGTTGTTCAAACTTCTCCTCGGAACGCTTGAGCTCCGCCATAACTACCTCAGTCTCCGGGAATAGGAGGAATACCGAACTTGACATGACCTAACCTGACTTAGACTAACCTTTAGAATTCTAATTTGTTATCTGTGAGGTTATCTTGTACTTTGTTTCCAAATAAAACAATGTCCACGGGGAACACCATAAAATAACATCAATAATTATGATTTCCCATTTTTTTTCAAATCTCAATAAAGAACATTTTACCAAAGGCACCGCAAGAAAATATCATGTTTTCCGTTTGTTTTATAGTTTTATGAATAAAAAATTTAACTGTCGTTAATGAATGTCTATAATATTAGTGTAAACATTTTATGAGCGCTTCAGCATGTATTTTTTCTGGTACAAGGACTCATTTTCTCTAAGAAGTTTGTAAACCCCCGCCTTAGACTATCCGACCCCCAAAGCGGATAGTTGTGGGTAAGTCACTCTGTTATTTGTTCGGTTGGTCATTTTATAAGCGCTCTTTCATTTGGACGGTTTTAAGGTGGGTCAACGGATGGTTATGAAGCACTTGAGTGCAAACTAACAGGTAACTTAGTTATCACTTAAGGGCATGGACTTGGGTACGAGGAAAATCTAGTATTTTCTTTTGAATGTTTTATTTCATTGGGACTCTTTGTTAGTTTAAGTTAGGCTATGTTAGATTAGGTTAGGCTAGTTTAGGTCGGGTTAAGCCAGGTCAGGTTGGGCTAGGTTAGGCTAGGTAAGCTCGAGTCATGCCAAGCTAGGTATCCCTCTTAAAGTACACAAAGCTTTCCCTGTTTCTTTCGATAACTTCCAAACTTAAAAATAACCCTAAAAATGTTTATACAAAAATAACTATAGTTAAATTTTAGATCGTAGTTATAATCCGCAGTCAGAGAAACCAAATTAACTTTCTGACGTCCTTGGTGGGTTCACTGACTACAAGCCAAGCCGAGGGGAACAACTTTCCAATATTATATTTCTCGTACTCCACCCAGTCCATGCGCTCAATTGCTATTACTTTTGGCTTGTGCTTAAGTGCTATAGATTTGTTGGTCGTGGGTCAGTCGTTTTTTTTCTTTCTATTTTTATCGGTAGGCCGTTTGTTCGCTCAGCCAATTGATAAGTCTCTTGGTAACCTGATCTAACGATAATCCACGATACCATTTAGTCGCCCTGTTTGTCACTATATTGTTTTATCGGTCGTTAAATAAGTGTGCAGAAACACAATGGAAAAAATAACATCACATTGTACCAAAGAGCATGATCGAAATAATATTATAAACTGTTAATTGATAAAAGAAACGTCTCTGTCCACCAAAGATTATAACAATCGACTCCCCAATTTTCTAGACCACCATTAAAAATATATTAGCTAATTAGATTAGCTCTGAAACTATTGGTTTTATCAAAATGTATTTCAAATAAAAATGAAAGAGTTTCTTTAATGGTATTTTAAAAACCATTCAAAATGGCGAAATGTTAAAAATCATGCTCGACATTAACATAAAATTAAAGATGAACTAATTTTTCCCGAATATTAATAACACACATGCATCATTAATATTTTAAAAAAAACCTGTGGTTCCTGCAGAATTTTTGTGAAATATAGGCAACTTACAAATTCACACCTAATTTTCTTTTTGTTGAATGACGAGTTCTTCATTTTGTGTTTGATAGCTAGGACGCGCGCAACTTTGGAGTGTTTTAAGACGATTCCCGCGCCGACAGTCGAGTGGCAGTGATTGCACAGCGCGCCATAACGGCGCGTTCCGCTGAAGACTGCGAGTCTGTGCCGCGGAGATAACAACAAACTTCACAGTTATTACCGCAAGCCTGTAATGAAGTGCGGTAATCCGGACACGGCACCGCGCAACAACGGCTCATGTCAACACACACCTCGCGAATATTTATTGCTATAGTTGGATTCTAGTAAGAAGGACCAAATCTTGCGGTTATAAACGCTACTAAATCTATTTTGACTGTATTCATACGTCAGGCCTGCGTCTGTCACTTTCAACAGATAAATCTAGTATTAATATGTATTAAAATGTAATTAATATTATATATTTTAGGGATGTTAAAGTTAATTCTGAATTGTTTTTAACTTTTGTTGTTGTTGAGAAACCATTTATACTTTATTGATTGAGCCTTAACGTATTTTTGGGAGTTTGTTGAAGTTATACTAATAAATCATTAAATCATAATTAAATCATTAAATATGATATGTTTATTAGAGCAATGAAATTCTTAGAGAAGGAACCTCAACCATGTTTATTTTAAAACAAAAGTTCGTGAACCAAGAGACTACAAATGGTTTCCCAACGAAAAATTAAGATGTTAAAAATAACTGAAAGTGTGCTTACGCGCCCTTAAGAGCGTTCATCATAGCAGGCCTAACTCAGCTCCCGGCTCGCATCTGCGTTTGTGCGTGTGTGGGTGCGAGGTATGAGAGTAAAAGGAAATGGAAAAGACCAAGATATGCCAGAATAGTGTGCATTGCATTTTTATCTAAACGCTTCCTCAAAATTTTCCGGGGTGTCGTTGTGACAGAATGAAGATTGGTACACAGTTCTTATCTGTGAAGCCATTCTAAAATGGTCAAAAACCAGCCTTTTCAATGCAGTTTTTATTCAAATATCACTTAATATTTCAACAATGTTCGGCATTTATCTCCATTGATATTTAATCAGAAATGATCCTCGTGCAATAGTATTCGTGTAAATTAACTATTTCGAGCCGACTGTACCACAGAGTTGATTGGCAGGTGATACACGCTCTTAAGGGTACTTGCTACTAGACTATTATGATAGACTGCAATAGAGTTACCATACCTCATTCTTGAATAGAACAACATTTTAGAGAATATAATATACAATCGTTGAGAAAAGTTCACTAGATAATATAAATAAGAATGGCGTGTCTGGGCCACATCAATCTGTAGTAGGCCTACAGTTCTCGAAAAGATTGTCCCAGGGAACCTCCGAATGCACTCATCGTACATCCTTTCCGTGGAGGCTCTTTCTATGTCTCGATGAGATGAGGTGATGGCGATAGTGAGTATGAGGGTGTGGAACCAATGGAAACACAATCTAACTTAAGCCTAATTAACCAGACCCCGGTGACCTTCGGGAAATTCTTCTTTCGGCAAAATTACGAATGATACTAGCCGGGAACCGAACCCGGGACCACTAGGCTCGAAGCCAGGTGCACTGACCACTACACCACGGGACCGGTTGTTTATTGTGATTAACAAGATGATGTGTTAGTTTTTATGAGGGACTCTTACTTCAGGGCAGTTTACTGAAAACCTATTTTTTGAACATTTTCTTCCGAGGTATAATACACTTTGTGAGAAAGTTTGTACGATTGTGTCGTAACATTTATTTTGTATGAAGCGTTGTAAAGGGAATTAGCTTGTGTTAGTTCCCAAACATCCATACGACCCTCTTCGGTGGCCGCATGGTCCAAGGCGCTACTCTCCCAGTGGACTAGACCGTCAATGACGGGGAAATCAAGCATAGGTGTGTGCAGAGTGGGTTCCGTGGGTGCCATGGCACCCCAATAGCCATAAAATAATTACATAACAAGTTGGAATGACAAAATAACGAAGTACCTAATATAGTTTAGAATCTGCTTCGATGTATCTTCCAAGGATAGTGGTTAATGTAATCGAGATCTTGTTACAATACCTCATGGTCCCATTAATCGAACAAAGACTCACTGTGGATACATGTGGATACATGTGGATAACATTATTGACGAGATTAAAAAAACATTACCCTTCATCCGATGAATGGTTTTGTAATTTATGGTTGTTTTTCAAAGAATGCTCTTGTAAAATAAAATAATGACTCTTTCTTCTTTTTAATTTATTGTAATTGTTAAAAAAAATTTAACAGAGAAACTCAAGGGTGGGGGGAGTTGACCCCAACCCCCTCGTCTTTCATCTGGCACCCACATCAGCCACACCCCGTGTAAGCCTATGAGATCTAGGTTCAAATCTCGGTTGGGTGTCCCGAAAGTGGCTTTTCCAAAAAAAAAAAATCACTCTCTCTCTTTCCACGCAAATGTGAGTACACTATAACCTTCCTAAAATCCTAAAATCACTGACGTAATTAGTACAGAGCGTATAACCCGAACGGGTAGTAGGACGCGTCGCTAAAAAAAACCCGTTCATACGAGTATAATGAGCTCGTTTAACGGTTCTCTCGTACCGGAGGATGGCAAGTCTCGTGTTTGACTCGGAGTAGACCTGTTCAATGTTCATTACACCTAAGTACGTGGCGAGGGTTGTTACCATTCTGAGGAGAGCTCTCTCCATTAGTGGGATTGCGCCCCGGGCAAACACTGAAACAAAACACGGTCGCAACAAAAACAACCACGTCTTGATTAAAAGGTGGGAATCTTCCTACGCGTGATGTCTCAAGAAAGAGGGGAGGAATGAAACTAAATAATGTGCAGTCTTTTAACGTCCACAAGGCGGGATCTTATGTGCAGCTGTCTCTGCTTCCATTATCACGCACAGGTGTAGGTTTTAAACCGGGGTTTAGTTAGTTCCGGTATTTAACATGTACAGTACTTTCTGAACTGACTGATTATATCAGCACGTGAGAATTTTCTATGAGCTAGAACGAAAGGGCTTAGCAATTTTTGCCGGGAAATATATTTTCACGTACCTTCCAGGGTTGTTTTACCTGCCACAATCGACCCGGAACCGACGCCTTTACATCCCCTCCGATGGAAGTTGTGCTACGGATTTTTATCGTTCAAGAAAAATACGTTGATCCCGGCTGGATTTGAACCCGTGACCATTATGTCATGAGGTGAGCACTTTACCCCACAGAGGTTGACTGTATTTAATTAAATTGAAGTGTGTACCCCAGCGTAACAGAGCCATAGTTTGCCAACCCCGCACGATCTAATGTTGCTCGAGTGGAAGTATAAAGCCGACCTTGAATCACCTCTGGAGACAGATACAGGCCAAACTTCATAAGAAGGGACTTTAAGAAAGTACAAACATGTTTTTGGAGATCAACATTGATAACTTGTTACTATCCTAATATTGTTTAGCACCACGTATTACTACCCGTTCAGGCTATACGCTTGTTTACACAAACGCTAGTGTGTTAGGAATGAGTAAGATTGAATTTAGAGGAAGTGTACCCGAATTTGCGTGAAGGAAGAGAAGAGAACAATTTATCTAAACAGCCTTCAGTACACCCGACCGGGAATTCAAACCTGATCTCCCCATCATCGGCCGTCTAGTCTATGGCAAAAGTGACGCCTTAGACTATGCGGCCACCGAAGCGGGCTGCTATATTATTGTAGTTATTTTATACGGGCTTATAATATCTATCAAAGGTGATAGCTGCATATCACATGACTTGATTTATAAATACGTGAAAGTAACTTTTCTAGCCGTCAGATAAGGTTCTTCCTACGAAAAACCGTATGGTAGTCAAATCATCCACACACGCCCATTATAGACTCGTGCCTTAAACTCTGAGTGAAGAATGATTCTTGAGCACAGGACAGATCCTAGATAAACCCTTATGTTTGTAGGAAGAACGGTATATCGTACTTACTAAAGTTGATAAAATCATTTAATATATTCATACATCAAGTCATGCTATCTGCAGCTTTCACTTTTTATAGATATTACCAATACCTATAAAATAACATTCAGGAAATCAGGCCCGTACCCAGAAGGGAGGGGAGGACAGACCCAAAAAAATGATGAACTAGAAATAGTTTACAGCACAGGGTTTAATAGAATATTCCACTATCATATTTTTGAGGAGAAAAAAAAATGGGAACCACTTAAACCACCTAAAATGATAAAAACCTTAAGATCTTTTACAATTAACTATGTATGTGTGAGTCATGAGGTATATATTTATATATTTTTTATATTATTCAAATGATAATTTCTATTTTTTACAACATTTCTGATAAATATAATAAAATATAGTACCAATAAGTTTTTCTACAAATGTACTTAAAGAAATGAAAAAGTTAGACATTAGTTTGTATAGGCTCAACATATTTTGGGTCTGCTGTCCATAATTTTGGTGATAAGTATGCTCAAACTAAATAAATAACAACAATCTATTCTATGTTTTCACTAGAAAATTAAGCTAAAGCATTGATGATAAATAAACGAATTACCATGTTTGATTTCAGACATTATTATTTGAAATTACCTTGGCTTAAACCGATAAAGTAGATTCAGGTGAACTGTGTGAAATACATCTTAGGAAAGAAAAAATTTGTAAGTAGCTTACATATTAGTTTTGCATAATTCATAATACCTATTGTAAATACTAGAAATAACCACCACTATAAATAAACCCGATCAAACACTCAAACAAAGAGTTAATTTCCCTCCTCTCCACTCAAGGTTGATAGTAAAGTTCATCAAAACCCCTTAACACGCCTGTATGTAGCTTATATTTGGTTCAGTTCAATATAACCTGGCTTAATAAATCATGGTTGTGTTTGTCATTTAAAATTGTGAGGATCTAATATCAAACAATTTTACTTTCCGATTAATATTTTATATCCTAGTAGGGGAAATAAAACAAAACTACTTAACAAAATTATTTTAAAATGTACTCAATAGTAAACTATAAAACTGGTTTCAAGTCAACAGACAAAAACATTAACACTTACATGCCAAAAGGTCTAAGCAAGGATCTTGCCAGCAACACTAACAAGGAAAGTGCGTGGAAATACACCTTGTGACCTTCATAATAAATGCGTGCACACACAAAGTCACCACCTCCTCCAGATTGATAGATTTTCCTCCCTTATTTCCTCACCAAAACTCATCCATTCCAATAGGACAGGCGCACACTAACAGTTGTTATTTATTAAAACTTTATTTCTACCTCATTCGCCTCTGGTATTTTTTCCAAACATATGTATTCGGAGGGGAGGAGGGGGGTTGATGGGTTGATCCCATTAGGCCCCCCTATTAAATACGACCCTGAATAACACAGTAAAACTTTATCAATGTTGGCTACAAATAAATATTTTTACATTTTTAAAACTGTTATTACAACCAAAATCAGGGTATAGCTCAGAGGTAGAGAATTGGTACCCTAAGCCAAAGGTGCTGAGTTCGTTTATTATGTCCAAGTGTAATTTTTCAATTTTATTTAATCCAAATACTTTAAGTTTATTAATAAATTTAATAATTGTTATTATTTTATTTCATATCATATTTACTAATAAATTAATCGTTACATTATAAAGGTCATGGATGGTTCTGCCAACGTTTAATTATCTGAGTTATATCAATTAAAAATATATTCTAATCAAACTCAACATGTTTGAATGGATATTTTCATGGTACTTACTATAGTTTGATGTTTTTTTAAAAAAAATAACTGAACCACCTGAATGCTTGGTTTTGGATGTACACTGAAATCTCCCTTAACGGACACCTCTAAATAGCGGATTCTTCTTTATAGCGGACAGTTTAAACTTCCCTGGCAAAATAACATGGACTATTACGGTGAAACAACCTCCCAATAGCGGACTTTCTCAGTAACGGAAACGGATATTTCTAAAGACAAACACTTATTCATAACAATCTCTAAACATCGGACAAAAATTGGAAACACCAGTTTATATAAAGTATTTGGCTGTAGGAATGTCAGAAATGCTGTTGTCTCGCTCGAAGTGTGAGCAGTCCTGCCTTCCTCTTCTAGTGAAGGTTTCTAAAATAGTCTGGGTAGAATAAACGATATTTTAGAGTCATACCTCCCACCCCTTCTGAGCCATCAGCGGGGGTTGTTTCAGCCGTTTAACATGTGTTCGTACGTACTGTACATATAGAGCACGGAAGATACAGTAGCCCCATGGCTTCTTTGGTGCTGACTGACAACTCACAGCTAACGGCTTTGAAAAGTTACCAGACCAAATTATGTATCCCTACGCCGAACCAAATGATCTGCAAAAACATGTGTTTAGCAGCAACCAGAAATCTATTATATAGTAGGATATTAGTAGGAAAAAAGACCTTTCAGAGAGTAATTCCTACCGTGAATGGAGTATACTATGCAAACTATACAGAAAGCTACGCACAATACTTATTCGTCAGTCTTAATTATCCTGGATACAATATGCTGCACAATGCAATAATTAGATTATTGTAGATAATATTCACAATATTATATCGGATCATATGTAATATATCAAATATTAAGAATACGAATCCTAGCAAGATTCAGCTATGATTAGAAATTTTGAAGACTCGCATGGGATTAAATATTTTAACATATTGTCTTAGAACTTATTATTGCTGTCATGAGGCTCAGAAACGTATTGTGATGCAAACATTTATGATAATTATGTACTTTACATATAATTTAAAATCGAACATTAAAATCATAGCTCGTTGGTTACGTGTTTTATCAAGTTTGGTTGAAATTCACTCGTTAGTTCAAATGGTGCCAGGACTGGACAAACATACAGACAAAAATAATAAATATACCGGTATAATATACACTTTGTTTAAAAACGTACCAAAACATAAGGCGGATAAGGTTCCAGATCTTTTCAAAACTCGTCCATTAGTTCATAAAGTATATACAAGAGCGATTAGAAAGACAGGTTTATAAACATTGACACAATAATTCATTAACTTAAGTTAATACTGATTATGATTAGAGCTTTTGTCCTCCTGGGAATCACAAGACGTAAATATATCCATCTACACAATGTAGTGTGCTGTGTGTGCCCCTGATAGGTTAGGTATAGGCAGACCACATATATGATCTGTTTGGCTGGCTTTAGGGTTTATATATGCAGGGGCGTCCTGCTTTTCCCAATCTTCGAACAAATTAATTAATAACAGTTATTGTAGGATTTTGCTTGGAAGAAACTTTTAGAAACAAAAATTGTTTCCGGCCAACATAGATAGTATTTTACTTTATTATTAGTGTTATTTAATATGTACTGATAATATTTATTGGTCTACCAAGGTGGACTTGAGGAAAAGTGCTCGTCTCAGAACCTGATGTTCATGGGTTCAAACCTAGCCAAGGTCGATGTATTTTTCCTGAGAGATCAAAGTCCGTAGCACAACTTCCTTTGGAGGGTAAGTAAAGGCGTTGGCCCTATGTCGATCGTGCCATGTAAAAGAACCCTGGAAGATATGACTGAATACCTTTCCCATAAAATTGTTAGTCCATTTAGCGCTCGCTCATAGAAATTCAATGGTCTGTTTGCTGTTGAAAGGATAGTTGGGGCTTTGGTCTTCACCGGGTGTACTGAGATAGGTCTCTAATAAGTATTTTTCACTCTTACCCACGAAAGTGCGTGCACATTTCTTCAAAATGTTATCCTCCTCATCCCTACTCGGTCAATAAAAATAAATAGCCAGAATGGGTAGTAATACGCGGTGCAAATAAAACATACACGCATAAGAGGGTGATTAAAGCTTCAATATTATCTGAACAGGTGTATCGGTGACGAGGAGGGCGGGGTTCGAATCCAGACTGGGTGTATTAAGGTGTTTTTTCGACTCTCCTTTCATATAAATGGGGCTGCGTTTACTTTAGATTCCATCCCATCAGGGTAGCTATGGGTATAGTTTGGCTGGGTGGTAATGGGGATGGTTTGGCTGGGTGGTAATGGGGATAGTTTGGCTGGGTGGTAATGGGGATAGTTCGGCTGGGTGGTAATGAGGATAGTTTGGCTGGGTGGTAAGACAGGGTTCAGGTACAAAATAAACAACCCAGTAACGTCTAGATCTTGTTCATACAAATAATAGCAGCTCTAGTTGATAATATATTTACTACCAGATTCGTAACTTTGGAAAATTGACATTTGGAAACTGGAATCGAACCCGGGACCATTGGATTAGCACGCTAATGATCTACCACTGACCTATCCAATAGTATTCAAGTGCTCAAGGCTATTCTTCACTAATAGCTCAAGGCAGAATCTGTGAGTGGCAATTTAGTTTTGTTTAATATTATTTTCACTGGAGTTAGGGTGTGAATTAATTTATATTTACAAGGGGAGCAACAATTCAAGTTTCTAACTTTTGTTTTTAATGCGTTTTAACAAAAGTTAGTGGCTTGAATCATGGATAAATACATGGAGGGAATAAATGTAACAATATATTAATTTATAGAGCATTTAAAATATAATATAGTCCTTCTCATATATAGGCTTTGCTGATTAACAGTAGCGAATCAAAATAGACCTACATCAATTTTACTCTTCTATTTCAACAAAACAACTCAAAATATGATTCTCAGTCATGTACAGTTTTTTGTTGATTCGGGAAATGGTTATTAATATAACATGTAACAACATATTTTTACGTGGGTACTTGATATTAAAACCCTTTTATATTTCGCGAAATAAAATTCAAATCCTTCCCAACTAATAACAAACGTATTAATTCAAATTAACAACATGTTCATTAGCCTCAGGGTCAATATCCAAATTAACCGGCCCCGTGGTGTAGTAATCAGTGCACCCGGCTATGAGCCTAGAGGTACCGGGTTCGATTCCCGACTAGTACACTGGGTATTTTCCCGAAAAGGGAATTACCCCAATGGTCAATAAGGTTAGACTTAAGTTAGGTTTAAGTGTTTCTACTGGTTCCACATCCACACCTCATCGGGACATGGAAAGAACCTCCACGGAAAGGATGTACGATTAGTACATTTGGTGTCCCCTGGACAACAGTACATTAGTACTAACTTATCTTTCCACAAACTGAGCTCTTAATGATGTAGCCCAGATGCGCAATATTATTATTACGATCCAAATGTGTTTTTTTTTATAGTTTAATTTATAACACTCATATCACGAATACCTCATACCTGCAAAAGAAATCTGTGAATCAGAAGGTAGAATCAGCCTAAATACTCCCACCCCGGCTTGGTGCTTTTGTCAATTTGGTGCAATAGTTGGTGCAAGATCCACCAGGCTGCTTCGCGCAATGCAACAGATCGTCACTTTAATATACTGTTAAACTGATGGAATGACCTGCAGTGTTTGTAAATATTATTAACAGAATTGTTTTCTTGTAAAATTAGTTGTTATCTACATCATGTATCTATACTTAAAGAATACTTACTTGATTCATGGCACTAGGAATTATAAAGTTCGCTGCCGCACTTACAAACGTATGCCGCATGTATCTATTTTGAGCTAGTTATATCCAGTCCACCTCATTACACCTTATCCCTATCTTGAGCTAGCTATATCAGTCAACCTCATTACACCCTATCCCTATCTTGAGCTAGTTATATCCAGTCCACCTCATTACACCCTACCCCTATCTTGAGCTAGTTATATCCAGTCCACCTCATTACACCCTATCTCTATCTTGAGCTAGCTATATCAGTCAACCTCATTACACCTTATCTTTATCTTGAGCTAGCTATATCCAGTCCACCTCATTACACCTTATCTCTATCTCGAGCTAGTTTTATCCAGTCCACCTCATTACACCCTATCCCTATCTTGAGCTAGCTATATCAGTCAACCTCATTACACCCTATCTCTATCTTGAGCTAGCTATATCAGTCAACCTCATTACACCTTATCTTTATCTTGAGCTAGCTATATCCAGTCCACCTCATTACACCTTATCTCTATCTCGAGCTAGTTTTATCCAGTCCACCTCATTACACCCTATCCCTATCTTGAGCTAGCTATATCAGTCAACCTCATTACACCTTATCTTTATCTTGAGCTAGCTATATCAGTCAACCTCATTACACCTTATCTTTATCTTGAGCTAGCTATATCCAGTCCACCTCATTACACCTTATCTTTATCTTGAGCTAGTAATATCCACTCCCCCTCATTACAGCCTATCTCTTTCTTGTCCATTCTAATGTTTTCCTTCCATCTGCGTCTAGGTCTTCCCAATGGTCTCTTCCCATTGGGTTTGCCATTAAGTGACTTGAACAATGATTTAGATGCTTCCATTCGATCTGCATGTACTGCCCACCGTAGCCTGAAAGATTTTACAGCCCTAACAATGGCGTGTGTTGAATACTGGGTATGTACCTCATCCACTACCCAGTATATTAAACCCTTTTTGGGCCCGATATCTTCCTAAGCACCCTGTTATCGACATCCCTAAATTTATTTTCGTCCTGTAAGGTAAGATACCATCTATCATGTTTTATAAAGCCTATACATATAAAATATAGGCAGTGTACACTTTTTACACAAGTGTTATTAGTTGGGTCATCCTGGGGGGAGGGGGGGAGGAAAGGTTTATTAGAGGCTGTACACTTTCATTAAAGAGGATAAATAAGATACCTCCACGCCACGAGGATAAATAAGATACCTCCATGCCACGAGGATAAATAAGATACCTCCACGCCACGAGGATAAATAAGATACCTCCACGCCACGAGGATAAATAAGATACCTCCATGCCACGAGGATAAATAAGATACCTCCACGCCACGAGGATAAATAAGATACCTCCACGCCACGAGGATAAATAAGATACCTCCACGCCACGAGGATAAATAAGATACCTCCATGCCACGAGGATAAATAAGATACCTCCACATCCGTGTCCCCCAAAACACTTGGACGCGAGAATGGAACCACCATCGGGGATCCATTCTATTGCAAGTCTGATGCCCTATACTATGTTGTCACATGTGTGAGAACCAATTGATTCAATTAAAATGTACTAGTTTCACTAGGCCACTATAGTTTTAATGCAAACCGGGGTGCGTCTATTTCTTATTTAGTTTAATTGGCTATTTTTACTATAACCGTTCAAAACTCATGTTCAGATAAAAACAAATCTGGTAACGTGCTACAATTACATGTGGATTATCTGTATAGCCCAGCAAATGTTTAATGACATTGGCGCACAATCTGGCCACAAATTATATATGCAGCTTTATTTGTATTCATTTACTTCTTTGTCCATTTATTTGGCTAAATCAGAACCTCTAAATTGTCCCATGGGAATAAATAAAATTGTAATTTAAAACATGGGAAAGTATTAGTGGGTTAGTAAAATATCTTTAAAATTTAATACAAATTTTGGCATGAAGTTTTTGTTTAAAACACAATTATATTTATATTATTTTAAGCACCGTGTCTTAATATCCATTCGGATTATATTCATATCTACTAATTACGATTATGTCTTAGGCATGATGGAGGTTGAATTTAAAGGAAATGTACATGCATTTGCGTAGAGCAAGAGTGGAAAGTAATTTAGGAAAACCCACCCTCATTACACCCGACCAAGATTTGAACCCTGAACTCCCCTTCATCGGCAGTCTAGTCTATTGCGAGAGTGACGCTTTAGACCATGCAGCCACCGAAGTGGATCACAACGATATAAGCTCTACCACTAAGTATAATTAGTCAATAGTCCTAGATCTAAAACTAAAACATTGAATCAGAGTTGTTGTTTTGGCGGTGGACAGACCCTATTCACAAAACAGAGGGTATTTACTTGGAAAGCATTGGAATACGTTGTAATAGTCATTAGAAGTGAGATGTGTTGGTGTACCTATATTATCTATATCATTATAAAAGATTCTCGACCCACCTCGGTGGCGTAGTTGGCTAACGCGCTAGTCGTGTTGAGCTCGACCGCCGAGGACGGGGAGATCGAGGTTCAAATCTCGGTCGGGTGAACTGGGGCTGGTTTTTCCTAAAGGGGTTTCCACTCTCCCTCCACGCCAATGCGGGTTCACTTCCTCTAAATTCAACCTTCTCAATTCCTAATCCATTAGCGTAATTAGTACTTAAGTGTATAACCCGAACGGGTAGTAAGACGCGGTGCTAAATATTAATATCATTCTAAAAGATTCTCCGCCCTTCCCCTGTTTAGTTTCGTACAAATTAACGGGGATAACAATACGTGAAAGAATTTAGATGACTAAAATATATTATTTTATCCATCGATAATAATTCATACTGTAATATTCAACCCAAACTTTAGCGACGAAGAAGAAGAAAGCAATATTTGAAGATCGTGTCCCACCCCGGGTTCGAACTAAGCCATGTCGAGACCGTGCGAGTGAGTGCGACTCCGCGCCGCGATGAATGGACCTAGTCACGGGAGGCGGTGATTGGTTTGATCGGAGTAGCTCCGCCCCATGCCACCCTCCTCCCCTTGACTCCTCCACGGGGCCTAGCGGGGTCCTCAGTAGCGTTTAGACCGGCGAGCGGCGACCACGCAGCTAGCACAGACTCTACAGACCTTCTTCACCTTCCGTCGTCCTTACCACGCGCGAGATGTCGGGGTAGACGAGTATCAGATCGGTTGTCACTTATAAACTACTGACATTTAGAACGAAATGGAGATTTTAAAAACCTATTTATTAACCACGGTCGTGTTCGCGTTGAGGTCTCCAACGGCTTCCCAGGCCGCTTACGCGGGGACCACCGACAGCTTCCTCAAGATCTTTGCTGCCCAACAGAATCCGATGGACCCGTGCTACGACGAGCACCGGCCAAAACGTTGTATTCCTGACTTCGTGAACGCTGCTTTCGGGAACCCTGTGGAAGCTTCTAGTACCTGCGGTACTTCCGTCCCTGTGCGTTACTGTGACATGGTGGACCCGTCAGGAGGCGTCCCTGGGGCATGCCACGTGTGCGATGACACTCTCCTGAAACGTCGACATCCAGCCTCCTTCCTGACAGATCTCAACAACCCTAACAATGTGACCTGCTGGAGATCAGAGCCCATCGTGACCTTGCCGTCATCCCCTCACGCCCCTCCGGACAACGTCACCTTGACCTTGTCCTTAGGGAAGAAATATGAGCTCACGTACGTCAGCCTCCAGTTCTGTCCCAGAGGCGCTAAACCAGATTCTATCGCTATTTACAAGAGCATGGACTACGGCAAGACGTGGCAGGCCTTTCAGTTCTACTCCGGCCAGTGCCGCAAGGTGTACGGTCGCCCTAACAGAGCGACCATCACTAAAGTCAACGAGCAAGAGGCTCTTTGTACCGACTCACATAGATTCAACGGAAACGCCGGCGATGGTCTGGTGGCGTCTAGGATCGCTTTTAGTACTTTGGAAGGGCGTCCGAGCGCGTCCGACTTTGACAACAGTCCGGTCCTCCAGGATTGGGTCACTGCCACGGATATCAAGGTCATCTTCAACCGCCTGTACCTTCCTCATAGTCTCGAGGAAGATGGGAACGACGGCGTACTACCGGAAGGTCCATTGTTCAGGTCCGGGTTGGATGAGGTCCTTCCTACGAAACTTCCTCTTCCTCTTTTCATCGGTCCTCAGCTTCAGCAGCACATGGACTCTGAGAACCAAGCGTCCGAGCCGGTGGCGGCTGCGAGCATCTCTTCCGAAGGAGGCCCCAACGGTCTGTTGAACCTGAACGGTTTCCTGACCGCGTCCACCACCAGCACCACCACCATGTCGTACCACTACGCGGTGTCAGACTTTGCGGTTGGGGGCCGCTGCAAGTGTAACGGTCACGCGTCCCGATGCGTCCCTCACGGCAGAGATGGGCAGCTGTCGTGCGACTGTAAGCACAACACCGCGGGCAGAGACTGCGAGAGATGTAAGCCGTTCCACTTCGACCGACCTTGGGGGCGGGCCACCGTAAGGGATGCCAACGAGTGCCGAGGTAAGTCACCCCCTGTTGCTTAGCTTGCTCGAGGAACAAAACAACACTTTCAACCAAGGGAGACTTACTTGATTTATTATAATATTATTCCGACCGATTGCGGGGTTATCGAAGGAATTTCAAATAATTATTGTGATTATGTAAATGTATACAGACCTGTACTTAAACATTTTGTTTTACATGCAATTTCGGATATTCATGTTTCCAAAATATTAACTAACGCGCGTAAACATGTGCACTTAAGATGGATATGCAAGGACCGCGAGAAAAAGCCCGCGTTTTTACAGTTTCTTAAGCGAAACATCTATTTTTTTTGGCCAAAATAAATCAAATATTGCTTCAGTATAAACATAGAGTATAGTTTTCTTCAACGATGACATAAACAGTTGTTGAATATCTATCATGAGCATAGCGTCATTAGCAAGGCCGTAGCTAGCCAATAATTTCAGGGGGGTTTGGTGGGCACATCCCCCAATTGCCGGAAGCTAGAAAAAATTCTAGATGATAAACAGTTCTAGAAGCTAGCTGTTTTTATAGCAACAAATCCCCCTAAATTGTACTTGTATCTTAATTTTGATATTGTTTGAACCATAAATAAAGCCATATATATTTTGTTCATAAAATTTCAGGGGGGGTTTGAGCCCCCAAAACCTCCCCCTGGCTACGGCCTTGTGACACAAATGTTGATATCATCATGTGAAGAAAATTAAAACTCTATGTTTCTACTGGAGCAATATTTTATTTAGTTTGACCAAAAAAAGTTTTGTTATAAAATCTGCAAAAACAATTACCTTTTCTCGCACTCCCTGAATCCCCGACTTAATCTAAACACAATCCCCGACTTAATCTAAACACAGACATGCGGCTATGAATATAATATCTGCAGCTAATATTTCCCACCTTTATTGCTGAGATTGGTTAAGAGAATTCAACAGGGTTTGAATTGTTTTTAACATTTTAATTTTTCGTTGTAAAACTATTTGTAAGTACTCTCTTGATTAACGAAGATTTTATGGGGCCCTTTTCTAATAATTTATTTGCTAAAATAAAAAAAAGCACTAAAACAATGAAAATGTTAAGGGAAGTCCCCAAAAATACTTATTTTGTAAATTCATTAAGAAGAAAATGGTTTAACAATTCTAAGCTCATTTGAATACTCTTAAAGCCCATCTCGTCCTCCAAATAACGCATAACTTTGGTAGATAATACATCTCGAACCAGGTGTCCCGCTGTATTGTGGCTTACTTATTGTGTCTTCATTAAAAAAAACCCAGTGAAATTGAGAAAAGTAAATATTCTTAAATATTTTAAAAACTACATTTTTTAAATATTGAAGAGTAGGCCTAAATATCTTAAAATGAAAAAAAACTTGTTCACTGATCTTAATTTCGCTGTTGTTGAATGCAGAAAACCACATATTGACGCGATTTTTGTTTCTGGCGTATTCGTGTTTATAATGAATTCCTGTCCTGCTGGTAGGTAGGACCTTCTGCAAGGATCTTTGTGCACAGACCTGCGTCTTTCTTGAGACGAGTAATATTTTAATTATTTACCATACGTCGCTCATTTTGGCAGGACGTATTACAGGTGTAAGTGCAATTATCATGAAAGAATATTTTGGAAAATACATACAAATTTTTTGCCAACATTGATAAAATTTCAATATGTTATTAGTGTAATTTCATAGGAATCTTATGGCTTGACTTATGAATAATAGTTTCTAGAAGTCATATAAAAACCTTCCTATAAAAAATAGAACTATTCTGATCATGCGTTGCTTTGAAAAATAATAAGATATTATAGATAAAAGATTGATAATTAAATAAATTAAGTAACAGTAAATGAATTTTTTTGTCATAATTATATTTAATGATGTTCCTTTTCTTTGAATGAAAATTATTACGTTGCAGTTGAAAAAACTACTTTTAGTTTAAAAATCTATCAACTGATAAATATTGTATTCAATAATGTTCCAAAAGTAAACTTATTAAGTAAATTAGAATAATTCTCACAAGCAACCTAGGGTCCATCTTAAATATTAAGGGTGGTATACACCCCTAAAGATAGAGCTAAAAACGACTGTTGTGTGAAATATTATGAAAACTGCTTAGGGTATTACAACGAATATTTGTATACTACTTATTGAAATCTTGATCATTAATAAATTAAATGTGTTGTTACCGTTACCCACCCACATTATGTAAAAAAAGGAGGGGTTGTAAGACTTTTGTCTGCAATAAAATATGTAAGAGTAAGTATTGCCAATTTTGACTTAATATTACAAAACATGGAGTAAAAATTAACAAAAAAAGTATCTTGGAGAAACTGTCTAGCTTTCCCCGTTTCCGAGATAATCACACAAGTTTGAGCTCAGAGACAAATGTATCTAACACAGCTAGCAACACAGCTATACTGGCTCCC
>CABFWB010001510.1:46681-68279 GCA_902151455.1 Timema bartmani
ATCCACCCCTGTATCCAGCCCTAATGGAACAGTTAGCTTGATGTTGTTACAGGGATATGAAGTGTAATCTGACACACAAGGCCAGGTCTATCCACCCCTGTATCCAGCCCTAATGGAACAGTTAGCTTGATGTTGTTACAGAGGTATGAAGTGTATAATCTGACACACAAGGCCAAGTCTATCCACCCCTGTAACCAGCCCTAATGGAACAGTTAGCTTGATGTTGTTACAGGGTATGAAGTGTAATCTGACACACAAGGCCAGGTCCATCCACCCCTGTATCCAGCCCTAATGGAACAGTTAGCTTGATGTTGTTACAGGGGTATGAAGTGTAATCTGACACACAAGGCCAGGTCTATCCACCCCTGTATCCAGCCCTAATGGAACAGTTAGCTTGATATCGAGTGAAAGATGGTATCGCAACTTGATGTTGTTAACAGAGGCCGCCACATTCTCGACACTAATTGAGAGCACGCGTCCCTCACACTCACACATGAGCTACAAACACACGCACACACAGAGGACTGGATGACTCAGCAAATAGTAACATACGTCTTACTAGCAGGCCAACAACTTACGCTAGCTCCAGGACTTAGGATGAGGAAGGGATATTTTAATGAACTCTATCAGTGTTTGCCCAAAGAAAAGATGTAGAAAACATATTGGCGTTTTTAAAAGCACCTCTATGGACTCAGCCAGGATTCAAACCTAACCTTGACTCCTGAGGGGAATAGAGCTGAATATGCCAGTTTAACACTTTGGTACCAAGATAGCTACCAATAGCAGGTGCACTCCGTTTAACCTGTAAAGCAGCACGCTTACCTTGAAATATTCTACTATGGTATCTTTCAACTTCTTCTTTAGAGTAAAGAGTTTGTCTGTCTGTCATGAGCATTGTGTGATATTTACAGCAAGCAAAGGTCTGAAATTTCTGAAATTTTAGAGTTAATAACCCCTGTGCCATAACATGGGAACCTCGAAGCCAGAATTTTAAAATTTGAATGATACAGTATATTTATTAGTTAATTAAAAATCAGGTTGGATCCAAATCAATCTAAAAACATTTCTCCCGAGCAATGCCGGGTCGTAAAGCTAGTAGCCTATAAGAGAGTATCATTGTGTGATCAACAAAAGTAGGTTGATAACCTCTTGGTGAATCGTATTAAGGTCATTCGAACATCAACATTTTATTTCACACAAGCATATAGTTATAATATGTACAATTAATGAGCTATAAGGAGTCAAACTTGCTATTTTATACATTTTGCTTACTGTTAGGTAAAGTAGTGACCTATATGTATGGGGAGTAAATTTAGTAAAACTTGACATTCATATGAGCTGTACACAATGAAATATTAATAGTTGGTATAGTAATATGTATTAATAATATAAATATTTCTGTGAAATATTTATATTATTATAATTAACAGTATTAAAATTAATATAATTAATATAATAAGTATTTATACTAATGAAATATTAATATTATTAATATGTACTAGAACCAACATTTTATATTAATTATTAATATAAATATGTCATTGAATTATGTATTTTATTAAATTTAATAGCATTAATATTAATATTATTAATATTTCATTGTGTACACCTAATATAAATGTCTAGTTTTAGTATGATAGATTTCAGCACCAATACATTAATTATTTTACCTTACAATGGTACGTAAAAATAATAAAATATCAACTATGAGATCTTATAGCCCGTGAACTGTAATCATTTGAAATCATTGAATTACTATTTATAGATTATAATTATAAACTTGTTAAAATTGTGTATACAATTTTGATGGTCAAATTACCTTAACATTATTTACAATAATTACAAAATTTGGACTCCTGGATAGCGTGCCTGGCTTTTACTATTGGGGTTCGATGTAGATCTTTTATTTGCACACATGTCCTTTTTAAATTATCTTTCCAAACTACTTACAGTAGAGTTCACCTTATTGGAATACCACATTTATGTCTTACCTTCTTAAATTAAGTCATTGGTGGTCAAATGCACTGCTGGGAAGGTGGACCCAGTTGTCAGTCTCATCTTAACTTGTTTGCCGGTGATGGTGAAGCTAAGGTTCGAAGCCCGGCTTAGTATATAGAGCTGGTTTTTCCTAGATTGTTTTACCTTCCTCATCCTTACCCAGTTAGTGTGGATAGCTCGGATGGCTGGTAGGATGCGAATAACAGGAACACACAAACATAGTATTCAAAAGTACGCGTATCAGACTAGGTGGCCAAGTTGTTAGGAAACTTGACCACAGTTATCATAATCAGTGCCCAAAATAATTTAATATATTCAAATTATATTTCTGGGGTGCATTTTTATCCCATAAAAATGACATTTCATCTAGAGTTTGACCGGGATTTTTCACAAAATAGATTGTCCGACACCATCTTACATATTTTATCATTTATTATATGGTAGATAGGAACAAACATTTAAAAAATAGTTTATTAGTAAACTACCCTTAAACATTTTATAATAAAAAACATTTTATTTTGTTAAAAATAATTATGAAACAACCTTAAAAAAATATACACTTTGAACAAAATTGTTTTAGCAATTTTTTTTTAATATTTAGGAAGAAGCTAGCACCAGAACTCGGATTTTGATGACGTGTCATCTTTTTATTGGTTCATCACATACACTCCTCATAGGTCCAGTACATAAACTTTGTTCACGATCCTCTGGTTGTAGAGATTTATATTTTATAGGTAATTTTTTTGGTAATTTTTTGTCATTTGAGAATTTCAGATAATATTTTCTTGGTTTTTATTATTTTAAAGTAATGTTTTTAGACATATATAGAAAATTTTGAATAATATTTAGGCATTTTTTCAGTATTTTTAAAGCAACCATGTTAAATACATTTATTTTTAAAACCATCGATATTTTAAAAGTGCATTAATGTTTCCAACACAAGGTAGTGGAATGAGAAGATAATGAAGGGATATGCACTTTGTTTGTAAGTTATGGTTGTAAAATACACATTCCTGATGAGACGTTGCGACTAGGGTGGAGAGGGTTGCGTTGGGAAGGGGTGAATATAATTCTGAAGCAAGATATTTGTAAATCCATATTAGATTTAGCAGGGCAAGAAAGAGTTCATTTGTTGAAGACTTCATTGCATGGATAATTTTTGGTTTACATTTGAAAAGAACGTGTTTGATTTATTCGTGGGCATTTATTACGAATCTCTATTAATATTTTAAAGTCATTTTTTTTGAAAATTTGTAATATTTTTTTAGAATTTCTATCTCAATTCTTTGATAATTTTTAGGTCATCAAAATTTGGGCCTTGTTTATCACTTAACTAATATCAGATACTTTTTTTTTAGAAAAATGAAAATATTGTTTTATTTGTGATTTTCAAAATAATTCCAACAATTCCTTCCATCCCCGTTGGGGGACTTTTCCATGGGTTACAACAGGAACAGTACAATTCTCATAGAAAGAGCCTCTTAGAAAATACAAACATTAGTTTTGCGGTAAACATTGATAGCATTTTACTATTTTATTTGCATATGTATTGAAATAAATGGTACGGCACCACTTTTATCTTAAAATAGACATTAACTAAAACCCGTAAGATTTGTGAAACGAAATAATAGGTTTATACATTGTTGCAGAAACATTACATCAAGGCTCATAAATGAAATAATATACACTGCTACTTACTCTATGGCATTAGGAACTAGGAACACTGTTACAGAAAAATTGAGAAATGAGAAACATCTTCGTCCACCAAAGAACATAAGAATCGAATTAATTTTCAAAGATCTGAATTAAAAAGTATATATATTTGCTTATAGCTAAAAACTTAATGGTTTTATAAAAATATATTTTAAAGAAAAGATTTTAATCTTTAATAGTTAATAGTAGCTTACTACAACTTTACAATGATAAGATATTTTGTATATCAAATAGTTGAGAAGAAAGGATGAAAATAGGAAAATTTATCTAATTTAAAGTACCCTCAAAGTCATTTGCATGAGAAAATGAGAGTTCTCATCTTTTTCATAATAATAAATAGTGTCTAGATATAGCATTTAATCAAAATTGGAAGAGTGGATTTTAAGAAAAACGATTTTTCTCTTTTTGCCCTTCAGTAAACTACCCTTAAATTTAGGGTTAGACATATAATTCCAAAAACCCCAAGGGGGGAACTTATTAAAACCCCAGATACCA
Source organism: Timema bartmani (assembly GCA_902151455.1). Lineage (NCBI taxonomy): Eukaryota > Metazoa > Arthropoda > Insecta > Phasmatodea > Timematidae > Timema > Timema bartmani. The sequence continues at coordinate 50,888 of CABFWB010001510.1, forward strand.
AGTTGTAGCCCAATCTGTAAAATAGTTTAAGCTCTAGTCAAGAAAACAACTTTTTTTTGTTTCAGGGGTTCATCAAACGTCGACGTTTACCGAAATCTAGATTTTGAATTTTTTGGTGATCACAATACTTTCTCTCTGAGGTGTCGAGAGAAATTAAAAATCTAAGAAAAGTGAAAGCTGCATATCACATGACTTGACGTATGAATACGTGAAAGTAGATCTAGTAGTTTCTCTATCTTCCTTATATGAATGTACGGGTATGGATCTTAAGGTAAATGGATTAAAGACTTTTTATTAAAACACATCAGAAAGCTCAAACAGGAATCGAACCACGACCTTTCTATCGTAAACAAATCAGACAAGACTAGACTGATCCCTTTTTGGTCCCAAATACCCTTAATCTGAATAGCATTGGTGGTCGGACGGATTAAAACGTCACGCTCGAAATGGGATGGATTGTCAGTGACAGGGAGATAGGGTTTCAAATCCCAGCCGGGTTTAATGAGTATTTTTTATAAAGGATTTCCCATTCTCTCTCCACGCGTATATGATAATATTTATTCTAAATTATGTCTTCCTCGTCGCTACCTCGCTAATATAGATACCGAGATAGAGGAGGCACTATCACTTTTTCCGCGTCTTAGGTTTGTTAGGTTTGTTCAGGTTGTACGCTTATGCACTAATTACACTAATGAGCTAGGAATGAGGAAGGTGTGGATTTAAAGAAAGTGCACCCGCATTTGTGTGGAGGGAGAGTGGAAAGCCATTTTGGAAAAACCACCCTCGGTACAACCGAGAGGGATAAAAACCCCGATCTCCATGTAATCTAACATGAGATTGACACCTTAGACCATGCTGCCACCGATGCAGATTGGTGCTATAACTGTTAATCTGTTTGGTCTAAGGAAAGAAGTTTGATAAGTGTAATAATAACAATCTGTTCAGTGGCCGATTGCTCTGAGACGTCACTCTTGTGTTAGACTGGCCTGCTCTGCTGATGACCGAGAGATCGGGGTTCGAATATCCAAATTGGATTTACTGAGATTGATTGTTTTCCTAAATGGTTTCCCACTCTCCTTCCACACAAATACGGTTCGCTTTCTCTAGATATAACCTTCCTAATCCTAAAAACAATTAGCGTAATTAATACATAGGCGTATAACCCGAACGGGTAGTAAGACGTGGTGCTAAAAATAAATAAAAAATAAGAACAATTTATTATTAGCACCGCGTCTTACTACCCGTTCGGGTTATTCGCTTAAGTACTAATTACGCTAATGGATTAGGAATTGGGAGGGTTGAATGTAGAGGAAGTGAACCCGCATTTGCGTGGAGGGAGAGTGGAAAACCATTTAGGAAAAACCAGCCCCAGTTCACCCGACCGAGATTTGAACCTCGATCTGCCCGTCCTCGGCGGTCGAGCTCAACATGACTAGCGCGTTAGCCAACTACGCCACCGAGGCGGGTAACATAAGAACAACTGCTTCGCCAATCGCCTACTAATAGGAAACGACTAAACTCTGGTGTAGTCATTCAGAATCGAACCCTCAGACTCGGGCACACTCTCCGTGTCGCTTGTAAATAAGAGGCTGATATGGTTGGAGGAGAGGAGAGGAGAGGAGAGGAGAGGAGAGAAGAGAAGTGTTGACGAGAGCACCAGTTCGTTCATCAGACTAGAGAAACAAATTCCTGGCCTGCAATTCATTTTTAATTGTCTGAGACGAATCCTATACAGAGTGTCCAGAAATGTATCTCTCCGTAAAAATATTTCTTAGAACGACAAAAGTTTTAAAATAATTTAGCTCTCCCAACTCTCTATTTTCGATGTATTTTCTGCAGTCAATTTGGGTAATGACATAAACTCGTTCTACTCATGTGATTGTGAATCAGCTGTGGCAAAAAGTGATTGAGGAAGAGTGTAATTACCCCTTCCGGTGGGTACACAGTTTAATTAAGGCAGTGGTTCTGAATCTTATATTATTCACAGCACGTTATTGTGTATTGTGAGTCTTTGTGGCACACTGAACGTGCAAGTTGGCGACACTACAGGAGTCTCGGACGTGCTCATGCACAGATGTTTCTCAGTCGAACCGGAAATGTGTTTTTTCCCCTTTATTCGACCACAGATCCAACTCAAGTTCCCCGTTAATTACCCAACTATTTAATAGGTGACCTGGTGGTTTAGGGGTAAGGTGTTGGACTTCTGTGCTGAGGGTCTGGGGTTCAATCCTCGGTCCCGGCACAGATTTATCTGATTGCCAAATGCGTATAACCCGAACGGGTAGTAAGACGCGGTGCTAATAATAATAATAATAATAATAATAATAATAATAATAATAAGCTATTTGATTGTAGGACATTTGAAAATTTTTTAGTCAAAATACTTTTAATTTTATTTTTATCAACAATAACATACACCCAATTCGATGGCTGCATGGTCTAAGGCACTACTCTCGCAGTAGACTGATGAGGAGATCGAGGTTTGAATCTCGGTCAGGTGTACTGAGAGTTTTTTTTCAAAATGGCTTTCCACTCTCCCTCCAAGAAAATGTGGATACACTTTATCTAAATATAACCTTCCTAAGCCCTAAAACCATTAGCGTAGGCCTACATAAATGTACAACCAGAGCGGGTAGTAAGACGTGGTGCTAAAAAAACCAATAACATAGCGTAGATAATTTCCCGGCACACCCTTCGACAACCACTGGTCTAAGGCTTCAGGTTTTCATCAGAATAGGATTGCTGGTGATGGGGAGGACCAGACTCGAATCTCGATAGGGTGAGGAGGGGTGATTTTTCTTTCACCCTCTCCATGATAATGCGAGTGCATTTTCTCAAACACAATTCCTCATCCTTATGTCCCATTTATAAAGCCGTTGTATAAGCCTCGTGTTGAAAGTAATATTTCTAATCTAAAAGAGTGTCTGACATGTTTACTAATCTTGTTCTTCATAATATCACAGACAAAAAAAGTGTAAATGAGGTTTTAGATGAGATAAAATCACTATAAACGTTATTTATTTGTTTTTGTGCACAGAATAACTAAAATAACACATGTGAGCTTGAGTATGTGTCATGCACAGCATCTTTTAAACCAGTGTTTACCAAAGTTTTGATGTTGAGGACCATTCACTGGAAGTTAGGTGCAGTGGGAGACCAATGAGTGATCTGGTAAGGATCAAAATATTCTTTAGATCAAAATAAAATAAAATATTCTTTCAGTATAAACATAAATTTTAATTTTCTTCGCTTGGTGATATCAACAGTTCTTGAATATGTGTCATGAGCATAGTGGCATTAGATGACAAACTTTTTGAATGAAGAGAAAAAGTTAACATTAAATTACAGGACACCCTTGAGAGATATTCAACAACTATTGATATCACAACGTGAATAAAATTAAACTCTATATTTGAATTAAAGCGAAATTTGATTTATTTTGACCTTAAAAATTTAAGTTACAAAAACTGCAAAAATGCTGCCTTCAAAATGTTTGAATTCCTGTACCTCTGATACAATATTTATAAGCTTGCCCAGCTGGCATTGTTGCAATGAACACCAAAAGTAATGGTTCAAATGTGCTATCTAAGTAACAAAAATAAAGTAAATTGAAATAAATACTCTATAGTGAAAGGCCTATCGCACCAAACAGAATTGTGTAATTGGCTTAGTAATAAACACAAAGCAGTAACGCATTAAACACAACTAGCAACTTTAATTGCTAGAAAAGAATGAAACCGACTGTAAAACAGTGCTTTATGTGCCTACGAAGATTCCCGATGGGAAACGAATCTTCTCTCTCAAACCCACGGCTCGAATCAAGTGCCCGCTTTGTACCCGCTGCTCCAACAAGTGCCCACTTTGTACCCACGCGTACCAAACAGCCGTGCTGTGTTTACTGATTACGCCCAATTTTGTTGACACTGCTTCGATTACTAGTGAGATTAAGTGACCCTAACCTTTTTTCCGGAAAAAAGGGCCTGCAATGTTAAATTTCCGTCTTGATTCTGTGAGTATTTTTTAAGTTTACTGGCAACAAACAAACAAACAGACAACCAGACATAAGTTTTAAAAATATATTATTTGGTCTTCTTATTGTTAATACGACCAGGAAAAAATAGATACTCCACAAAAATTCGAATTTACAGACATACCTTAGAGTTTGATAATGTGTTTAGATAATTGTTAATACAAACCCTCATACCACTTTAACTCGTGGTACCTTCGTTCTGCCTTAACTCACGGTGACCTTTGTCCCACCTTAGCTCGCTGTAACCCTTGTTCCACCTTAACTAGCAGTAACTATTGTCCCACCTTAACTCGCAGTAACCCTTGTTCCACCTTAACTCGCAATAGCCCTTGTCCCACCTTAACTCGCAATAGCCCTTGTCCCACCTTAACTCGCAGTAACCCTTGTCCCACCTTAGCTCGCAGTAACTATTGTCCCACCTTAACTCGCAGTAACCCTTGTCCCACCTTAACTGGTAGTAACCCTTGTCCCACCTTAACTTGTAGTAACCCTTGTCCCACCTTAACTTGCAGTAACCCTGGTCCCACCTTAACTCGCAGTAACGCTTGTCCCACCTTAACTCGCAGTAGCCCATGTCCCACCTTAACACGCAGTAACCCTTGTCCCACCTTAACTCGCAATAGCCCTTGTCCCACCTTAGCTCGCTGTAACCCTTGTCCCACCTTAACTCGCAGTAGCCCATGTCCCACCTTAACACGCAGTAACCCTTGTCCCACCTTAACTTGTAGTAACCCTTGTCCCACCTTAACTTGTAGTAACCCTTGTCCCACCTTAACTCGCAGTAACCCTTGTCCCACCTTAACTACAATAGCCCTTGTCCCACCTTAACTCGCAGTAGCCCTTGTCCCACCTTAACTCGCAGTAACCCTTGTTCCACCTTAACTTGTAGTAACCCTTGTCCCACCTTAACTCGCAATAGCCCTTGTCCCACCTTAGCTCGCTGTAACCCTTGTCCCACCTTAACTCGCAATAGCCCTTGTCCCACCTTAACTTGTAGTAACTCTTGTCCCAACTTAACTCGCTGTAACCCTTGTCCCACCTTAACTCGCAGTAACCCTTGTCCCACCTTAACTGGTAGTAGCCTTTGTCCCACCTTAACTAGCAGTTACCCTTGTCCCACCTTACTAATGAATTTTAATCCCCCCTGTAAGTACATCAGCCGATGTTTTACAAACCTCCCTCCTGTGTTTAAAAGAAGTAATCGATACGCGACTCGTAGGTATATCAATACTGCACGTATTATTTCCGGACCAGTAACCAACAGTAATGTTCACAAAGCCTTGTCCCGGAAGTAAACCCCTGCCGGCTAAATGAAGTGAGTTCATTGGTGGGGACTTCCCTTGGAGAATATCTTCTGTAGCGTGCAATATAATACCACAAACAGTTTGATAAAAAACAAGTTGCCTTCTACACACGGTGACACTTTGATCAGCAGAGGCCTAAGTGATGCAATTAAAATCTATATCAATTAAAAATTGAACAAAGTACCTAACCAAATATTCTAGTAGTTTCCTTATAAGTAGTTGAAGTTAATTTTAATTTTATTTTTTTACAAACTTACTGCCCGTATATATATATATATATATATATATTTATTTATTTAACTGGTGCTATATTAATTCTCGCACGAACAAAAATCAACCAGATCAAAGAAAGATAATTAACTTTTAGTCACAAGGGAACAAAATCGTTTTCATCATAATTTAAAAAGTCCAAACCTCACCGAGAATCAAATCTGGGACTTTGAATAAGAGATAAGAAACAAAAACAAGTAAGCTAATGTTGGTAGGCATGTCCAATCTTTAACATCTAAGGAACAAACCGATTATGATGTAGAGTACGTCCTCGATTTCCATGGATTCGAGCTTAGTGAATTCGTGGTTGCGGTTCTTCGACTTTTGAGTAGCAATGCCATCTGTCAAGCGTGAATATAAACATGGTATATGTCGTTCCTAGAAAGCTGATATTTTCTCAAATTTTTATTTTCACTAGCACAACCTGTATAGATTTAATAATTCAATAACACACTTGTTTCAAAACTAGATTATCGTATTTAATTAAGTACCATATGACTTACGCGGTTTTTCAAAATTTCTAGGAAACCTTAGAGAAAAATTAACCGCGTAAGTAGAGGACTTACTGTATTAAGTCACTGTCAGTGTGATTAAGAACCATCACCCCATTTCTTCCTTCCACAGTTTAATACTTCACCAACTTGCAATATTAGGTCCGATTCCCTAGCTCACTTGGTAGTGCGTTTGTCTACATAACTAAGGTATCATATTCGACTCCCAAAAAGCCCGAAAAATCTATCACTGACGAAATGAAAGTTTTCCCTTATCACAGTGATAAATTGGAGGCCAAGGGACTGGGTGCTGTGTCTTTCAGAGTTAAGTTAGTTTGTAAGTCGTATGAAGATATGAGCATTTGGCTCAAAATGTAAACGTAGTATATCCCGATAAGAATTTCATTAGAGTATTTAAAAAAAACTCATAGGCTTGTCAAATGATTAAGGTCCTATGCATTTTATTGTTTAAATAGGCCAACTTGAAGTTTTTAACGTTTATTTTTTATGAAACGATAATCAATCATAAAATACTTACAACTCGTTATTTGTCATTAGTAAACGGTCCCACACTGGTGGGCACGCGGGATAAGGCGTCAACTAGTTTTGTAAGGTTTGCCGGTGACAGGAAGTTAAGATTATAATCCCGGTTAGGTGTATTAAGTTAAGTTTATCCTAAATAATATTCCACTATTTCTTCACGCAAAATTGATACATTTTCTCTAAAACTCTACCTTCCTCGTCCTTAGTGTGAACGTAAGGACAGTCCAGATGATTATTAAGACGGGGTACAAAGATAAAAATTAAATTAAATAATATCAAAACTAAAGGATAATTTTTGTTTCACTTCGTTTGCGAATTTTACTCAATTTACTTGATTTTTATTTTTATATTAAACGTTTAACTCTGTGGATTTGCCAGTTCCATTTAGATTTTATAATTTTTTTTATGTTCTAGATAATGTAAAAACAAGCTACGGTTGGCCATGTTGTTTGGAGCCTAAAATTTGTCATACACGGGAACATCTCTTTTGTTACAACCAAATCACTGACACTAGCGCATCGGGATCTACAATGAAATTGTTTCTTTAGAGAACTAAATAAGAAATCGTCTCTGTTTATAATAAACAGCTATTCGTTGGACTTGATTTAAGGTCTTTATTTTTGCGTTTATTTAAGTAATAACAATGGAAACCTGTACTGTACCTATCCGAGGTTATGCCAACTGCTTTAAGAACTGTTTCGTATTATTTGTTTACAAATGAGCAACGCCATCACGAGATACGTTTTCAAATTATTACAGTACATTATGAATGAGTGGGACTTTACTACTGGCGATCAATAGTATCCACTTCCAATGAACACTCCATTAGACTACGATACTTTTATTTCTCTCGACGGTGAATATGCTGAACCTGTGGAACTCTATTGTATTATATGACAATTGTTTACTAATTAATTTGTTTAGGGTACATAACGGTGATAGTAGTTGATTAAGGAAGGGGAAACATGGTTTGCAGTCTACTTTATTGTGGTACTGGTGGTGCAATATATTACGGAATTATCGAATTTGGTGTTAATTCGGGTATTAATTCTACTCTACAACGATCTCGACGAAAAAAATAACATTTAATGGTATTAAGGATTCTATAAATAAATGTGAAAAAATAATAAATAAAATAATCAATTAGCTTTTAAAATTCCATATTAAGCAGCATATTTAAATTAATCGTATAGGGAATAAGAAGATATAATTCAGAGAAAATTTGTCAAAATATGAGTAGCTGAAAGGTAAGAAACAATCTAGGACACATTACATCAATATAACCTGCCAGGATTCAAATCCCGACCTTCTCTGTCACCAGTAAACAAGACTAGACGAGACCGGTATACTGAAGGTGAACGGCTTTTTAATTTTCATGTTAAACGTACGTTTAATCTCATGGGTAGGAATGAAAGGTGTAGTGTTGAGAATAAAATGCACTCAATACAGCTTAGAGAGAGGTTGGTAAAACCACAATTATGAATCACATGTTTGAAACAACCCTCAATGCACTCGATACAGCTTAGAGAGAGGTTGGTAAAACCACAATTATGAATCACATGTTTGAAACAACCCTCAATGCACTCAATACAGCTTAGAGAGAGGTTGGTAAAACCACAATTATGAATCACATGTTTGAAACAACCCTCAATGCACTCAATACAGCTTAGAGAGAGGTTGGTAAAACCACAATTATGAATCACATGTTTGAAACAACCCTCAATGCACTCGGCCTGGTTCGATCCCCAATATACCTGTCAACATTGACCAATATTAATGTGAGTTCAGTGCCTAATACCACACGGACACCAGTGATGGAATTATCTTGTTTTTCATATTCTCTCTTAAATTGGATGCTTTTATAAATTTTTCTTACAATTTACCTTCTCTAACTGTTACCTCAGATCAAATAGTTCCACTGTATAACACCAACACATTGGCACCAAAGGATGTGTATAATTAAGATTGTGAAAGCCTTTAGATTGGTGGTTATCAATCTGTGTACCACGGACCCTTCAAAGGTGGGCCAACAAATTTTGATCAATGTGTAGTCACAATTCCTCAGCAAATTAATATTCTGAACTTTTGAAAATATATATATTGTAAAAAAAAATAGGGTAAACCTGGCCAACTTGAACATAAAATGAAAATGAATTTATCTTGCATACGCTAAAGAAGAGATACAAACAAAAAATAAAGTATAACTTATATTTAAATACTAGGTAATTATAGTTTCAGTTGGAAATATTATTATTATAGTTTATTATTTTAATATTATTTTAATAAAATAAAAATAGCTAAATAAATCAAAATAACTTACGAGTATTATATAAATGATTGTCCCAGGATAAACAAAAGTAAATTGCTGCAGCAAACCAATCGTAAGATTGATAACCTAATGATATTCATATAAAATATTGAATGTCTCCATTAAATTTTAACGATAATATTTTTTATTTACAGTTTAGAAAAAGTTATTAAAAAAAAATCTTTTCAATTGTGTTGCCAAAAATGCTTTTATTCAAAAGTGTACTCCTAGCACAAAAAAGTTGAGAACAACTGTTTTAGAGGAACATTTGTATGTTCCTACCAGTAAAAAATGTTCTCCCATGCGTGAAAGAGAACCTTAAAATCTTAATTAGATCAGCAGTAAGGAGTAACACATTGAGAATAAAATCTCCCACTTGAATTTCTGAGTAGAGAAGAGCCTTCTGGCCAAGACATGTTTTTCTTATCACTTCGTCTTGCTACCTGTTCAGGTTATACTTATATATGATAATTACTCTAATCAGGTTTGGATGAGGAAGGAACCATTTTAGAGGTAATTTACCCGCATTTGCGTGAAAAACCATTTAGGAAAAACCACACTCGGTAGATCCAACCGGGACTAAAATCCACGAGCTCCCCGTCATCTGTAAGCCAGTCTAACACAGGAGCGACGCCTTAGGGTCGGCCAGACTGACAAGCGTGCGAGCGAGCGCGCAAGTGACTGGGTGGCCAGACTGGCGAGTGAGAGCGTAATTATCAGATAGCTCTCGTTAGTTATTGACGAGGAGGCTACGAATCTTGACTCAGTGAAATGAGGGTGGTTTTTGACAACAGATTTATTGTTGTGGTTTTCTCCTCCTCTCTCCATGCTAATGGTTATTCTTATTCGTAAAGGCCTACTTTGATAATATTGAAGTATTTTAACATATCAGTTTTATACATATATACATAAAGGTATGGTTTATGATCTTACCAATTAAATTAGGCCGTTAGTAGCAAGTGTGTGCTAAACCTATCGACAATAATAACAATGTCAAAATGGGAAGTTTTCTATCACCCAATGAACCAACATATAATAATATTGCCTAGCGCCTGTAAACTAGACTGTACCGGGTCGAGCACGCGCGCTTGAAAAATAGAACCAGTTCTATCTTTCAAGCGTGCGCGCTCAGTCGCTCGCTCACGCGCTCCAGTCTGGCCGCCTCTCATTACAACCAATGTGTTCTATTTTATATTTTAGTCACTCTCCCAGTCTGGCCGCCTCTCATTACAACCAATGTGTTCTATTTTATATTTTAGTCACTCTCCCAGTTTGGCCGCCCCCTTAGGCCGTGCACAAACTATCGTCCCGAACGCTGCGACAGAAAGCAAGCACGGCTCCACTAGGGTTGTCACACTGGCTTGTCAAACGTAGCTACCTCGAGCTCTGTCAGAGGGAGTCGTCCGCCCTTGCTGTATCAAATCATCTGAAAGTTTGGGACTATGGTATACACCCTATAAACAGCTACAGGCTGCCCTTTGAAAAGTTCCATACGTTGTCCACGAACAACCAGACAGATTTTTCGAGCACTGCAGAATGGCTACAGTGAACTTAGATTTGCTGTGTTTCAACGTGAAAGGAAATATTGAGAAGAAGTCTGGTAAAACAGAAGCCGCTATTTCCATCCACAGTATTCCCTTGACATCCCAGTTTGCATAGTTTGTGTGTTTTAAATTCCACAGTGCATCTCTATGATGCACTTCGTTAATAAACAATTCTGTGTCAAACATGGCTGTGGTCGACGTACACGGCAATAGGAAATCGACTGCGAGAGTGGTTTGACTCTGGCCTATGCAATCTACTTGCCTGGAGCAAATACATTTATATATATCTGGTGATAAGGAAATTGTATAGTTTGGAATTAAGTTGACCAAGCGTAGGGAGGTCTTGTTTTAACTTTACAATTGATCATTTCGACTTTATGTCTATCCTGATGTTTTCCCCATGACCGTGGACCAATTTGAATTAAATTTGGAAGGGATATTTTCTGAACCTAGGTGGAATCCTTTATGTATAAAGTTTTTAAATCTAGTCACTCGTTGCAATATGGCGGCAGCTCAAAAGATATTTCGTTTCGTTCTCAAGTGATAATAATTTAAAATTCTAAGAAATTTATCCAGCACCTAAGGAGCATTTGTTAATTTTTACACCTATTGTGAGACTGACATCTTAAACCATGTGAGAAATGGCTAGTATTTATAAATATATTAATGAATATAGTATTAATTTGTTTTCTGTCTAACTTTACCACGAAGGAAAGAAATGGCCCGGCGCTCCACACAGACTTTCTCCCGCTTTTATCTTAAAATATACATTTAATAAAAACTCGTAGGATTTGGGGAACGAGACAATAGAATAGATCTGTACACTGTTGTAGAAACACTACACCAAAGATTGTAAACGAAATAATATACACTGTTAATTATTTACTCCATGGTCTTAGGCACTAGAAACGTTGTTACAGAAATATTGAGAAAAGAGAAACATCTTTGTCCATCAAAGAGCATAAGATTCGAATTCATTTTCAAAGATTTGACTTAAAAAGTATTTATTATCTTTGCTTATAGATCAGAAATTATTGGTTTTCTAAAAATATATTTCAAATAAAAGATCTTTATCTTTAATTGTACTATAACTTTACAGGGATAAGTTATTTCGTATCTCAAATATTTGCGGAGAAATGATCAAAATTGGAAATTTGAAAGTAATTTTCATGATAAAATTAGAATTGTCATCTTGTTTATAGTAATAAACAGTGTCTAGATAAAAAATTTAATCAAAATCCTTAGAGCGAATTTGGAGCAAATAGATTTTTTCTCCTTTTACCCTTCAATAAACTACCCTTAAATTTAGGGTTAGACATATCATTCAAAAAAACCCTCGAGGGACCTTATAATCATCCCAGTTACCAAGTTATAGACCAATCTATAAAAATATTTCCGCTCTAGCCCGTGGTACATCCAGACAACGGCATCGGAAAATTATTATTTTTTGTTTCTGGGGGTCATGAAACGTTGATATTTATCAAAATCTTGAGTTCGAATTTTTTGACGATCACAACACTTTTTCAACGAGGTGTCGAGAGAAAGAAATATCAACTTCAAATCCAAAGAGAATTTATAGGAGATATTTCAACTTTAAATACAAAGATAAATCTTCTAACTATGGAGGGAGTTCATAGAACTACTAGTAAGACTGTAGTAACGATAAAAACATGGAGGGAGTCAGGTCTACTGTTCACAGAGCTACTAGTAAGACTGTAGTAACGATAATAACATGGAGGGCGTGAGGTCTACTGTTCACATAACTACTAGTAAGATTGTAGTAACGATAATAACATGGAGGGAGCGAGGTCTACTGTTCATAGAACTACTAGTAAGACTGTAGTAATGATGATAACATGAAGGGAGCGAAGTCTACTGTTCATAGAACTACTAGTAAGACTGTAGTAACGATAATAACATGGAGGGAGTGAGGTCTACTGTTCACAGAACTACTAGTAAGACTGTAGTAACGATAATAACATGGAGGGAGGTCTACTGTTCACAGAACTACTAGTAAGACTGTAGTAACGATAATAACATGGAGGGAGGTCTACTGTTCACAGAACTACTAGTAAGACTGTAGTAACGATAATAACATGGAGGGAGGTCTACTGTTCACAGAACTACTAGTAAGACTGTAGTAACGATAATAACATGGAGGGAGGTCTACTGTTCACAGAACTACTAGTAAGACTGTAGTAACGATAATAACATGGAGGGAGGTCTACTGTTCACAGAACTACTAGTAAGACTGTAGTAACGATAATAACATGGAGGGAGGTCTACTGTTCACAGAACTACTAGTAAGACTGTAGTAACGATAATAACATGGAGGGAGGTCTACTGTTCACAGAACTACTAGTAAGACTGTAGTAACGATAATAACATGGAGGGAGGTCTACTGTTCACAGAACTACTAGTAAGACTGTAGTAACGATAATAACATGGAGGGAGGTCTACTGTTCACAGAACTACTAGTAAGACTGTAGTAACGATAATAACATGGAGGGAGGTCTACTGTTCACAGAACTACTAGTAAGACTGTAGTAACGATAATAACATGGAGGGAGGTCTACTGTTCACAGAACTACTAGTAAGACTGTAGTAACGATAATAACATGGAGGGAGGTCTACTGTTCACAGAACTACTAGTAAGACTGTAGTAACGATAATAACATGGAGGGAGGTCTACTGTTCACAGAACTACTAGTAAGACTGTAGTAACGATAATAACATGGAGGGAGGTCTACTGTTCACAGAACTACTAGTAAGACTGTAGTAACGATAATAACATGAAGGGAACAAGGTCTCTGTCCAGAGACCTACATTTTATAAAGGTTTTCCTCTTGATGTAATATAATTTCTAAACGTTGGTGTCGTGGGATAGTGTATTCTCAATATTTCTTCATTTATTTATCATAATTGTCAAGACTACAAAAAGATTACAATTATGTTGTTATTTTTCTTACAACTATTAATATGCTGCCAGAAAATATTCCGCTTTCTAATATTAAGACATGATTTGGAATGAACAACATCTCTGAACCGCTTCGGTTGCCGCATATTCTAAGGCGCAACTCTCGTGGTAGACTATCGGGAAGATTTAGGTTCTATTCTCAGTAGGGTTTACTAAGACTGGTTTTTCCAAAATGGTTTTCTCCTTTCCCTCCATTCAAATGCGGGATAACTTCTCATAAATATAGCCTTCCTAATCCCTAAAACCATTAGCGTAATTAGTACATAAGCGCATAGTCCGAACGGGTAGTAAGACGTGTTGATAAAAAAAAAAAGAGCATTGGTCGAAAAGTCAATAAAACCATTGAAAAAATTGCCCTTTACACGCGTATGTTGTGATGGTGGCAAGACTTGCTGCTGTAAAAGCGAGATGTTTGGGTTATTGGGAGCCTCCAAGAGGCGGGCTCTAAGGCACCATTTACCACTTCCCTCTCTGGGGAGCCCTGGGCGTCAGGCTTACAATAACTTATACTAGATTCCCCGATGCAGATATCTAGTTTTGAATCTCGACTGAGTTCACCGGAGGAGATTTATCTCACTCGTTTTTCTCACATGATGTGCATGCTAATGCTGGTGCACTTTCTTCAAACTCCCTTCCTTACACCTCACCATTAGATTAAGCCATCAATAGTATTTGCGTTAACCGCACTAATACAAAAACTTAATTAAATCAAATGTGAAGATCAGTATAGACTTATAAGTTACATATCTACCTGATGAATTTTTGGTTTTTATACAGATGGTGAGCAAGTGGACACTTTCTAAAAAGCATGAACTGGTGATCACTTGACTTAAGTTGTCAGTATCTAAATATAAAATAAAAAATAAAATAGTACCCTCAGTGTTTCTAAGTAGCTTACGTATTCTAAGTTTCAGATTTCCAGGTTTCTTGGATTTTGAGTTTTACCGTCTAGAGAAATTCACACAAATACACATTCTCTTTTGTTGATAAAATTACTTCATTATTATGACTATGACCTATCGATATTTCTGGTTTAAATCTTTCTTATTTGCTACATTTTATGTATATATATGTATATTTTACATTCCTTTTTTTATTAGTAGTAGTATTGTATTAGTTTACAATGCGTTATAGTATTTAATAAGAAATTGATGTTGACAAAACTTAAGAAAAATGGGAATAATGATTATGATATTTTTTTTAAAGACACATCTAGCCATGGCAAGCACTATAGTCCTTGAAGAAACAGACAACCATGGCAAGCACTATAGTCCTTGAAGAAACAGACAACCATGGCAAGCACTATAGTCCTTGAAGAAACAGAGGGCCATGGCTAGCACTATAGTCTTTGAAGAAACAGACAGCCTGTCTCTGTCAGCGTCCCCACAAACCACTTCATCAAGGATGGGCGGGGCATTATATAACGCGTGTACAACTTGTTGACGACGGCTACTTCATTTAACTCCTTGACAGAATGCTGTGTGATACTGCGACGCTGCCTCGAGGAAAACTATACTTCAACGACCGTTTCTGATCCAAGCTCGTTACACAATATTAACAAACCTTTACTCAGGAACCATCAAGTTCTTACAGCAAGGTGTCACTTTAACAACTCGAGTTGTAGATTGTAATTGTGTTATGTGGGAGGTTTAATAAATAAGTAGCCTAGATTTATAAATGTATACATCTTTTCGCCCACTCCAAACATATTGCTCAAGGTAAATTCTAATGGATCTACATTACATGGTTATAATTCAGAAAAAAGGAGCTTTGTTTACACGGTAGATAAGTACTTCAAATATCTTCTGGAGCTACGAATAGCCCACTTCGCTGGCCGCATGGCTTAAGGTTCTACTCTCACAGTAGAATAGACTGCCTATGATGGGAATATTTAAGTTTAAATCTTGGTCAGGAGTCCTGAGGCTGATTTTTTTCCGAAATGGTTTTACACTCTCCCTCCATGCAAATGCTGGTATTCTTACTATATATAATATAATCTGCCTGGTCCCTGAAACCACTAGTATAATTAGTCCATAAGTGTACAACCCAAACGGGTAGTAAGACGCAGTGATAAAAGAAAAAAGATCTACGTATAAATACGCTCAATTGCCTACTCAGGTTTCCTATCACGTCACTTCAAGCAAGGAATTAATAGAACAAAAATATTAATAGATAATTACTTGCCATGATAGTCGATTCTTATCTTCATCTATTCATAATATTTCTTCTAGGATCGGTGGTCGCATGGTCTAGAGCGTCATTCTAGTATTAGACTTGGTGCCGTTGATGGGGAGATATGGCCTCAAATTCCACTCGGGTGTACTAAGGCAGGTTTTTACTTAATGGCTTCCCACTCTTCTTCCATGCAAATTCGGGTACATTTCTTCTAAAATTACACCTCTCTAATTTCTTCCTTACTGACGTAATATATGTAGGTATGCGTATAACCTGAACGGGCACTAAGACAGAATATCAGAATATAAACTAGTTTTTTTAGCGCCCTGTCTTACTACCCGTTCGGTGTACATGCTTATGTAGTAATAACGTTAGTGGTTTTAGAGATTAGGAAGTGTACTCACATTTGCGTGGAAGGAGAGTGGAAAATCATTTATGAAAAACCTTCCTCAAGACACCCAACCGAGATTCGAACCTTGATCTACCCGTCATAGGCAGTCTAGTCTACTCCAAGAATAGCGCCTTAGACCAAATGGCAACCGAAGCTGGTAACTATACTATAAAAGTATTTTTCAGAAAGGTGAGCTTTAATATTAATAAGGGTTGAAATATTGGAGAACATTGAAAGCTCACAAGAAGGAGAAACTTCATATTATCAAGAGCACATGAAGATATGGATCAAAAGGGCACAGCAATTAACAACACCTGCATAACGTGGCAACAGGGCAAACATGTTTGTAAACAGCCCCCTACTCTTTACAATAATTAAAATAAATAATAAAACTACAGGGAATAGCCCCTTACTCTTTACAATAATGAGTTTAGGTTAGGTTAGCTTAGGCTAGGCTAGGTTAGGTTAGATTAGGTTAGGTTAGATTAGGCTAGGTTAGGTTATGTTAGGCTATGCTGGGCTAGGTTAGGTTAGGTTAGGTTAGTCTAAGTTAAGTGTTGCCATATGGGGCTGAAAGACTACAATCAATGATGCCCTTCTGATACATACAGTACTTCAAAGCAGGTACACAAATTCGGTATGTGCGCTTCAGTACGAAGCCTTGAAATAAACTGCTTCAATACATTCGGACGGGAATCAAACGCCGCTACCGCCAGTCAATCAAAAACACTCGCTCACATCTAACTCAGCTGTTTGGAATTGTTTCCTACCTCTCTTCAAGTGAACATCTGTGCTGTTCCTCTGAGTAAATCTTCTAATACAACCTCAACAGACAAAGCGGCAAATAACCTTGTGCTCTTAACACTTGTGAGCACCATTGTTCTAGAAATAGTCAGCTTGTGGCTTTTGTTTTGTTGTTCACAACTAGTTTACATGTAAAGAAGATGACCTTTTTTTTTATACTTTCCTGAACCTGACAAACAAACAAACAAACAAACCTGTCTTTAACTATAATATATCTATGTACACTCACTTTCCCTGACAGATTACACTATGGCCCTATATTACAAGCTATATGCCATAGTGGAAACGTGCAAGGTTAGCTTACCAACTCTTCTGTGCTGGGGGTCGGGGTTCAATCCTCGGTCCCGGCATGGATTTATCTGATTGCCAAACCCTTCCTTCACCTCTGACAAGACGTGTATTAATCACAACTTGTGAATGTGTGGAATGCCAGACCTCCACCGTGGTTCGGATCTCACGTTAAACTGTAGGTCCTCCATTTCATCTCACAATCACCCTACCATTACACATTAGCGTAAGTGCGTATAACCCGAACGGGTAGGAAGACGCGGTGCT
>CABFWB010001510.1:83143-103724 GCA_902151455.1 Timema bartmani
TATCACAAACCGCTGATAACGTTACAATTGTCGCCCAATCGCGGTACAATTACATAATTAAATTATCAAACTTCCGATAACGTTACAAACTGCTAGATGACTACTTGATTTGCCAACTTGTTAAATTATTAAATTTGTTTGATAAGGCTTTTTAATTTATACTTATACTGATGAGTTAATTTATCACTATTTGTATTATGTTGAGCTTTATTCACCTCTAACGAAACATTAAATTACAAAAAACTATGATGTGTTGTCTATTTACATATTCAACAAGCTTAATATTAAATAGACTATAAATAACTACATATCATATATAGTGACCCAATGTTTCAACAATATATTTTTACATTTAAAAAAACGTATCTACCGGATTCCCAATAACACATATGAAAGAACATATGAATTTTAATGAGCTAGAAGAGATTGAATGCTAGAGCTGCTTGTCACGCAGAAAATGAGTGAGAATTGAGGAATAGTGTCATTTGTTCTTCCTCCACAGTCCACCCTAGTAAACATTTAACCCCGGCATGAGGGAAGATGACAAAAATTTGTTTCTTTCGATATCAAAGTGTGAGTACTAATATCAGTAAAAGTATCTAGTAAAAATACTAGTATCGAAAGGAAAATATCGATATTAGTAGAGTATCGAAACACTTTTCACATCCCTACCAATTAGCTAAAAGAAACACAGTTAGATGCTTAAAATGATTCGTTCAAACTGCTGAATGGTGACTGGACTCAAAAAGTTCACAACTCTCTCTGCTTGCTTATATCAACTCAAAGGGCTCCAGGTTTGTGATAAGGGGAAGGAAGATATCAACAAGTCAAAAACAAAACTGTTCACAGCAACGAATGTGAACATTTCCCAGGTTAAATCTCTCATAAGAGCTACGTAGTTCTGTCAAGCGCAAGCGCATTAGCGCTCAAAATGGGGCAAATTTTTTCAACACAGACATTGTTTTGTCAAACTGCACACAATAACATATCTCCAGCACTCTCACACAACACAGTTTCCAAAAATTACACCAGAAAAGCAGTAATCACAATAAAAGAACGTGATTGCTTAGGGTATTCAACTATTGCATAGATCAGGATAAGCTAATTAATTAATTAAAACTAAAATAGTAAATAATACTAACCAAAATATTGGGTATTCACGTGCACATTTGCTCATATATACGAACTGCCACTGCACACCCCAACACCTCTTCGGCATTCGAATAAATGTAAATAGAACTATGTTCGAAGTATATCTCTGAAAAAACTGCAGTTCTAATTAGAGTCAACGCCAGCATATTTCTATTAATTCTTATAGCAATCAATTTGTTTATCCAGAAGTAATAAATATTACTTCATTAGATACGTTTAATATAATTTTCTGCACATGGTGATACCAACAGTTCTTGAATATCTGTCATTAGCTTCGTGGTATTTATACAAAAATATTTTAAATAAATATAAAAAGTTCTGATAAAATTTTAAAGTGCCCATGAGACTTATTAAAGAACTATTGAGATTAATATTTGTACAAAGTCAAATGAAATGTATCTATTGAATAAATGTATGAATCTATTTTTTCACAAAATGTTAGTTATACAAATATCAATAATACTGACCTTAACCCACGTTTTCTTTCATCTCAATCAATGTGTTATTTTAATCATTGCTGACTTAGTTTGATGCTTATAATAAAATAAGAAAAACATAGAATTGATTGAACATATAATTACCTATAAGAAAAATACCATAAAAAGCAAACAAAATGGTTCAACTAAAGGTAAAGACGGAAAATCGCGTTTCATGAGAAAATATTTGGTCTTGGGGATTAAATAGTTTGTGACTTTATTAACAGTAATGTATTGTACTGATGAGCTTTTTTAATGTTTAAATTGATTATAAAATTATTTTAAATAGAACTAAATGTGAAAATAAATCCAAGCTGCTGAAGGTCACCCTTGGAAGGAGGGAGGGCACGGATATTCTAGAAACCTCGACAGCACAACGTTGCAAAATTTGTCGTATTTGAAGAAGGCTGAACAACAATACTGGCAACACTGTTACTTTGCAGTCTCCTCACAGGTAATACCTGAGTATAGTACTTTTAATAAGTCTCAGATAAGTGTCAGAAAATGTGATTGAGACTACACTGGATATCATGTCTGAGGGAACTACATGAATAGTATTAGTAAAAAAAAGTAATTTTCTTGTTTTAGTGTAGTCAATTTTCCTTTAAAAGACAAGTTTCGCAACACTGGTTTGTAGATGTCGCCAGCTACACTTATTTACTGGCTACGCTGCTGGGTTTATGGACGAGAATGGATATATTTATAGGAAGTGTACCCACATTTACGTGAAGGGAAAGGGAAAAACAATTTTGGAAAAACCACCCTCAGTACACTCAACCAAGAGTCTAACCTCGATCATCCCGTCATCGGCAGTTTAATCTACTGCGAGGATAGCGCCTTAGACCATGCGGCCTCCGAAGTGGGTTGGCAAAAGTTAACCAAGAGACAGTGAAGATAAAACATATTTTCTCCATTAGATCTGCAGTTCTCTCAGAGATGATATTGGGTGTAGGCAGTGCACAATGGCCTCGATTGCTGGTCGGGGATATCTACATATAAATACTAATGAATGTAGGGTATAATTTAGTAGAGCTGTACCAGCATTTACATGGAAGGAGGATTGCAAAACATCTAAGAAAAAAACATACCTCGGTACACCTAGACCGTATTCAAACCCCAACATTCCCATCACCAGCACACTAGACTCTACGAGTCTGACGCCTTTGTCAGGGTGGATCGCAGGGCTTGATAGTGAACCCCAAACCACTATTACACCACCTGCTCTAGCCGCACAGAATAAATACTGCTATTACGTCGCCTACTCCATCAAGATTCGAACAAAAGTATCTCAGAACTGATCGTTTGAGGCACAGCTCCGTAACCATCTTGACCACAACGGAGGCTTTTATCTGGAGGAACAACAAACATACTCGACTACCCACTAAACTTGATTCTGAAGTGAAGGTCTTAGCTTCGAGGCCGGAGTTGACCTGAGAAAAGATTAATATCGTAAAGGGAGTTAGTGTTATTACGCAGGATTGTTTGTTCTGGCGTTCCAGTGTCCGTACTTGTAAAGTACTTCCACGTTAGGTCGGCTAATATATTTATTTATACTTTACCAATTTAATCTCATGGCCAGTCTTACAATTTGAGAGTTCCTTGTGCTAATATTATTCTAGATATTATAAGTGGTAGAATAATACAAATGTTGAAACTTAATGTTAAAACTTATTTCTAATAGCCTACTATTTGTGTTACGGTGTTGTATTTTATGCTCAATTTAAAAAAAAAAGGTTGCTCAGCAAATTATTCTTCCACCTTTTTCTGAAAATATTCACAGATTTTAAATCTTTAAATTCTGATGGCTCAGCATTCCAAACCCTAGCCGATTGAAAGGTAAATGATTTTTCAAAGTTTTTAGTTCGATGTTTGTGTACTTGTAGAAAAGCTCTATTTCGTGTTTTATATTCATTTATGGAAAATAATTTGGTCACTTCTGAAAAGAGATAAGACGGGCATTTCGATTCTATAACTTTAGAAAGCCGTCAACTAAGACGAGGTCGGTTTTCCATATTGAACCACTTAAAGTTTTTTTTAGGTAATTGCTAACATAGTCATGATTTGTTAGTTTTATGATGAAGTAAATTAAATTGTTGTCTGCTTCCCATCATGCCCCACCCAAATTGACTCTTGATAATCCTATTTATAGCTTGTGTTTCTGACCAAACCCAAACCATTCGAGCAGCAACATTCAATGAATAAAGTCGTGTCTCATCCCAGTCCACCCTTACCCAGCTTTGTCGAGTGTAAACGTGACAGTACCGACTATCAGAGATCTAACGGATGAGGAGGATAAGAGTCCATCCCACAACCGATTAACCGGGGTATTACATACAACACCAAGCTAGAACCAGAAAACGTATCGAAGTGGGGTTTTCTACATTTCTCATTTTACAACACAGAAATTAGGATCCGTTTGGTTTATTTTTTAGCCCGTAATAATGGTCGCATGGTCTAACTCTTCACTCTCATGTTGTATTGGATTTCTTGTGATCGGGATTCGAATCCCGGTTGGGTCTACCGAAGGTGGTATTCTATAAATCATTTGACATGCTTCTTCCACGCAAATAAGGGTACATCTCTTCTAAAGATTTACCCTACCCATACCTATGAAATTAGCATAGTAATTGTTTGCGTTAGCTGAACCTGTACTTGGACGCGTCGAAGAAATAAAATAATCATTTCATTTTTCCATTAAAAAAATGATTATTGTTTAATTTGGCTGTATTTTTTAAAAACTTGATGAAATTGTTTCACTCGTTTCAATTAGACCTGTTTCTAAGTATAATGGGGTGACCCGGCGGTCTAAGGGTAAGGTGTCAGACTTCTGTGCTGGGGGTCCGGGGTTCAATCCTTGGTCCCGGCACAGATTTATCTGATTGCCAAACCCTTCCTTCACCTCTGACAAGATGTGTATTAATCACAACTTGTGAATGTGAGGAATGCCAAGCCTCTACCGTGGTTCGGATCCCACGTTAAACTGTAGGTCCTCCATTTCATCTCACAATCACCCTACCATTGCACTTTAGCGTAAGTGCGTATAAACAAACGGGTAGTAAGACGCGGTGCTAATAATAATAATAATAATAATAATAATAATAATAATAATAATAATAATAATCTGAGTATAATACGATGCGATTCAGCTTTTTATCACCTATTCCTTCGTTTTCCTACACATGGCGTAATGATACTGTTTGGTGCCCCTCTTATTTATTTGAAAAGTATATTTTTCTTTAAAGAACAGTGTGTAAAATTTTCCTTTTAATACTTCATCCATGATTGACTAGGCAAAATTGAAAAGTATCATTTTAAATGCTATATTCTAAATTCGAGTTATATTTTTATTATTAAAATAATTTTGATCAATTATTATTTATTTTGACGTGTTTTGAACCTATAAAATGTTATCAAAAAGTAAAGTTAAAAATTACGATGACTACAATATACGCAGATAAAATTTCAGTTTCGTTCATTATTTAAAAACCTTACCAAAGTGGCCAGGGTTTACTTCCAAAAGCAGAGGGAGGGGGCAGCCCTATATCAGGGCTGGAAAAGAACTGCGTAGGAAAAGTCTGCGTCCTATAGTCACACAAGCAAGGTCTATGTCGCTCTAATGTTCAAGTGACAATCTTAAGAGTGTGTAATCAGTTTAATAAATACCATACGAGTATTAAAATCAATTATATCAAGTTTTTTTATTAATGTAATAAGTGAAACCACGCATTTACAGATCATCACTGCGTAGAATGTTGATATCATCATAATTATCACCAATCAATTACAATCATAGAGCGTAACTCAACCATTGCTGCCCAGCCGTGGGGCATGCATGGGCCGTCATACTCATCATAAAGATCGTACGCAACCATGAATATTTGAAATATATCATTTTTCATTTAGTTGAGGTAGGCCTATTCGAGGTAGGCCTATTTAACGTGCACTTTCTGAACCGACTGATTATATCAACACAATTTATAGAATAACATAAATTTAGACAAGGCACAACATTCAGCCCTTGGCCGTTTATTTATCACTGTAAACGTGAAAACCACATTTCACCCGTAATTAATTTTTTTGACCATGGCAGGGATTGAACCCGAAAACTTTAGCTCAGTAGACAGATACGCTACCGAATGAAATAAGACACCTTTTAAAAAATACAAACTTTTTTGCCGTCAACAATGATAGCAATTTATAATAATATTAGTGTTAATTAATAGGTAATGATGATACCTATCAAAAGTGTACACTGAATATCACATTAATTGACGTATGAATGACGTTAAAATAGATATAGTAACTTTTGTAGCCGTCAGATATGTCCATTCGTGAGAAAATTAGAGTATACGTTAGACATGAGCTATCCGAGGTTTTAGACCAGGGAAGGTAGTTTAGTCAATAAAATTATTATTATTAGCACCGCGTCTAACTACCGTTCGGGCTATACGCACTTACGCTAATGTGCAATGGTAGGGTGATTGTGAGATGAAATGGAGGACCTACAGTTTAACGTGGGATCCGAACCATGGTGGAGGCCTGGCATTCCACACATTCACAATTTGTGATTAATACACATTTTGGTCAGAGGTGAAGGAAGGGTTTGGCAATCAGATAAATCTGTGCCGGGCCCGAGGATTGAACCCCGGACCCCCAGCACAGAAGTCTGACACCTTACCCCTAGACCACCAGGTCACCGATTTAGTGAATAAAACAAATTCCTTACCGTTCACTGGCTGTGGCGGTCAGATCCTAGACTCCTGAGCCAGAGACAACCCATGAAGTTGATCTCTACCGACTGAAACCCAAGCTGGAGAAGACAAACATATAAAGTTCAAACCACTCTTTGATCACATTTTCAAAACAAGCTTTACAAATAAAACTAACCAATCTTTTATTAGTTTCTGATTGGGGCAATAACTGTAGAGGGAGGCTTCAATATTAACGCAGGTTTTTTTTAAAATTTTGTAATCCTTTATTTTGAACCGCTTATTTGACATGTTTTATTCTTGCATGAAGTTTTAATTTTAATTAACAATTTTATAAAGAAACAGCCTACTACTCTCTTTTAATTTGTTTCTTTGTAAGTTTAATTAAAAAATAATAAAAATATAGTTTTGAGAGTTGACTTGTGTCACTAGAAAGTAATTACTATATTTAAATTACTTAGTAATAATTAACTTATTTTTCTTTATACTATAGGGGATATATACGAACACAAATACAATTAATCTATACAATAGGCCTCTATATGTAGTATAACACCGTTAGTCCTAAACGTGATAGCCCGAAATATCCTGAAATACAAATATAAATTTCTGAGAAATATGTGGAAGAGAGGAAAGAGAGTATCTAAGTTAAATGGAATATATTTTATTGATAACAGACTCAAAGTTAAGTTAAAAGTGAAATGTGAGAAACAATTATAGTAAAAGTTTAATATTAACAAGATGTGGTCGACAAAACAGGGTGTTGTTCAAATAAACATAATATCAGCATTGTGCAGAGGCCGGTTCACACTGAAAGCTAAGCTATGCCTTGCTACACCGCGCTGCGTTTTTTCAGATTGCTGGCCGGGCAATTTTTCCATCTCCCCTCTTGAGCCATCTTATGTTGTGCATGCACATAACGCAGCTTGGGATACGTGTTGAGCAGACTCGGTGCTGGATTGTTGAAAATAACCAAAGAAGTGTTGAAATTTTGTTTTCAGTTTGTTTCACGTGTATTTAAGTAATATTCTATTTAGGTTGCATATTTAATAAGTATTTTTATATTAAAATGGAAGCGTTAATTGAACAAGTCAAACTTCCACATCCTACATTTTCTTCCTCATCTAAAACATCAGCAGCTCCATTTCCTAAGTCCCATTATTTGAACTAAAACACGACGTTTTGGAGAATACCATAACTAAACTTTACTGGAGCAGACCAGAAAGAAACCACAGTGAATTCAGGAGGGAAAAGAAGAACCATAGCTTAGCAATGAGTGGGAAACCAAACTGACTAAATCTTAGCCCAGCATAGTTTAGCTTAACGTTTTGTGTGAATCGGTGTGCGTGTATAACAAGTTGCATAGGAGTTAGGCGTGCGACACTGCACATGTAATAATGGCAAGTACTTTCTGTGATGTAGGACCGTTAATGATGAGCCTCAGAACGTATTCTCATTTCTAGATGGACTGGTGTGTTGTTCACTACTAATTGTGGCATATTCTGTTGCCATGCTCCAAGATGCCGAGGTGTGTAGTGCCGCGTGCCTAGCTCCTATGCAACCTGTTGTACACGCATGCTTGAACAGCTTTGCTTTCCCAAAGCTGTACGCCAAAACTTTGAACACAATTTAATGGTATTAGCATAGTTTTTCGGATGTAGGTGTACATGGATTTTGATATATTTTTGGTTCAAACAAGCTATATGTTCAGTTGGGGCTGTGAGTCTCCTAACACCCTGTTTATTAAATAAAGCTGCTCTTAATGGTCTACAGGTCCAACTGGTATCTTGTTTCATGTTTTTGCTCGTGTGTAAAACTGAAGTTTAAATCCTATAATAAAATGTAATGAACCCAGGTAGAGTCCAAATGAACCGTCACTATCCTAGAACCTCACTTGTTAAAAATAATATGCGGGCAAATGAGCGGTCTTGTCCGAGTTCTCCTGAAAACTCTCGAAATGTAAAAAGGGTGCCAAAACATGGGGTATATGAGAGATGGAGGGGTTGAAGGAAAGCGGTAAAGGGTGTATTACCTCCCTAACAGCCGCATCCATTCGGAACGTTCTATGGAGCAAACAAGCAGGAGCAGGTCGTCCAGAAAATTAGGGGGGACGCGCCGAGAGAGTAACAGAGAAATAGCGGGATGGTGTAAAGGGGGGGGGGGATCATAGATACCAACATGCAACCATCAAACTTGTGTCTGGAGGAAAGAACAGTGAAAACAGGTTGGCAATACGAAGGTTAGAATGTTTCCAATGTTCTATTCTTGTGTACGCAACGCCACACTAGCCAAATATTTACATTGATGAGAAAAGTAAAATTTAGAGAAAATGTACTAGTATTTTCTTAGAAAAAGTTAGGAAATCATAGAAAATAAATTGTACAATGCACCGCACAATCTCTCTCCTCCTAAAAATGGAGACATATACTTAGAACTCTTAGGATATGTGAAATGAAATAATATACACTGTCACAGAAGCATATTGATAAAAAAAAAAGTTACTGTCAACAAAAGAGCATAGAAATCAACTTCCCCATTTTTCACACATCTATATTTGGTTTTTAGCTTGGCGACTATTGGTGCTATAAAAATATATTTCAAATAAAGTTTTTTTTATTTTAACAATACTAAATAGCCTAAATAAAGTATAGCCCGAATAGTAGTAAGAAGTGGTGCTAGATAAATAAAACAGTCCTAAAACATTGCAACGGTAAGTTATTTCGTATCTTAAGGAGTTGTGGAGATACGTTCAAAATTGTAGATATACGCTTATGTAAATTAACCCTTTAACTCATTTTCCGGCAAAAAATGAGATGCGCCATTTTGTTTTTAATGTTAAACAGTGCCAAAATACGAATTTTAATCAAAATTGGTAGTGCTGATTTTGAAAAAAAAAAAAATCTATTTAATCTCTTTTCACCTTTAAGTAAACTACGATTCACTTTAGAGTTGGACAGATGATTCCAAACATTCCCCTAGTGATGAACCTAACACACTACCTGCCCACTGACGTAATCAATTCATTATTTTACACTGCATCTACAACTGTTAGGGCTGTATACATGTGAAGTATGGAGTGTTAAACTCACAATATACAGAACAATAATACTATTTTACCAGTTCTCTTTGGGTGTGA
Organism: Timema bartmani; assembly: GCA_902151455.1. Lineage (NCBI taxonomy): Eukaryota > Metazoa > Arthropoda > Insecta > Phasmatodea > Timematidae > Timema > Timema bartmani. The sequence goes on from CABFWB010001510.1 coordinate 92,617, forward strand.
AATTTGGTCGCTTACTTTACATGACGAAAACAACATTAGGTGTTTGAAAAACAAGGTGCTTAGGATGGTATTTGATCCAAAAAGGAATGAAACTACTGGGGAGTGAAGGAGGTTACATAATTATAAGTTAGGCTACATACCCTCTACTGATCACACTAAATTGTTAGGATAATCAAGTCTTGTATATTACTGTAGGCAGGACATGCAGCGTGATTGGGGGATTCTAGAACCTTATTCAGGGTATTGACTGGTAAGCCCAATGGGGAGAGACCATTTGGATGACTTAGATGCAGATGGGAGGATAACATTAGAATGGACCTGAATGGGATAGCGTGTAATGAGGGGGGCTGGATATAACTAGTTCAAGATAGGGCCAGTGTGTAATGAGGTGGCCTGGATAGAACTAGCTTAAGATAGGGATAGCGTGTATTGAGGGGGGCTGGATATAACTAGCTCAAGATAGGGATAATGTGTAATGAGGTGGCCTGGATATAACTAGCTCAAGATAGGGCCAGTGTGTAATAAGGTGGCCTGGATAGAACTAGTTCAAGATAGGGCACAGTGTGTAATGAGGTGGCCTGGATAGAACTAGCTTAAGATAGGGATAATGTGTAATGAGGTGGCCTGGATATAACTAGCTCAAGATAGGGATAGTGTGTAATAAGGTGGCCTGGATAGAACTAGTTCAAGATAGGGCCAGTGTGTAATGAGGTCACCTGGATAGAACTAGTTCAAGATAGGGATAGAGTGGTGTAATGAAGTGAACGGATATAATTAGTTTAGATAGGGATATGGTGTGGTGGACTGGATAGAAGTATCTCAAGGAAGAGATAGGTGACGTACTTTTGTGAGTGCGGCAATGAGCTTCCGAATAATCCTAATGCAACATAAAAAGTAAGTAATAGGGTAGGGATAGTATAGTAGAAATATCGGTAAACATACCCACATTAATTGCGTGAATGATTAGCAAATCTTTTAGGAATAAACACCGTTAGTACATGCGGGTTGTAATTTTGTGTCAAGGGGGGAAAATTTCCCAAGAAATCCTCTATGGCTGACTTCCTGTGTTTTGATAACTTGATTATACTTCCAGGGCTCAGGTTTGTGAGCAATTGGGAGTCAATATCAATCCGCTTCAGTGGTGGCCGCTTGTTCTAAGACGTCACGCTCACAATAGACTATACTGCCGATGACGGGGAGATCGAGGTTTGAATTTCAGCCAGTTGTACTGTGGGTGGCTTTTACCAAATGGTTTTCCACTCTTCCTCTACGCAAATGCGAGTACACTTACTCTAAATATATACTTCCCCATTCCTAAAGCCATTAGCGTATTTAGTGCATAAGCGTCTAGCCTGAACGGGTAGTAAGCCATGGTGATATATATATATATATTTTTTTTAATCGTGAATATAACAATTCAAGTGAAGCAAGTGAGAACTGAACCTCGGCTGTTTGAGGTAGAACCTGTTACACTCTGTATAGCCAGTGGCAGTCGGAAATGATGGAGAAGGAAGCCAGTGTTATATGAAACGGCGCCTCAAGTGAGTAATTAGGAACTTCCCACAATGCATGCAAAACATCCCTCTTCCCATATCCACCTCCCTCCCCCCTCCATTCCATTTGTTAGCGGGGTCATCTCACATAACAATAACAAGTGAAGGGCGTATTTAGAGACTTTTAAATTACATATTGTCGGGCAAACCTTACATCATAATCTGTGAAAAAAAAAATAATGAAAAAAATTAACACCCCGTCTTACCTCCCGTTCAGGCTATACCTTATTCGAATAATTTAATTTAATTTAATTTTAAACCCTCCTCGGTGGCGTAGTTGGCTAACGCGCCAGTCGTGTTGAGCTAGACCGCCGAGGACGGGGAGATCGAGGTTCGAATCTCGGTCGGGCGAACTGAGGGTGGTTTTCCCTAAATGGTTTTCCACTCTCCCTCCACGCAAATGCGGGTTCACTTCCTCTAAATTCAACCCGAACGGGTAGTAAGACGCGGTACTAAAAAAAATTAATTTTAGCACCGCGTCTTACTACCCGTTCGGGTTATACGCTTAAGTACTAATTACACTAATGGATTAGGAATTGGGAAGGTTCTATTTAGAGGAAGTGAACCCACATTTGCGTGGAGAGAGAGAGTGGAAAACCATTTAGGAAAAACCACCCTCAGTTCCCCCGACTGAGATTCGAACCTCGATCTCCCCGTCCTCGGCGGTCTAGCTCAACACGACTTGCGCGTTAGCCAACTACGCCACCGAGGCGGGTCTTATTCGAATAGTTATCTAATAATTACGCTAGTGGTAGAGAGATGAGTAAATATAAATTTAGAGGAAATGCACCCACATTTGATTGGAAGAAGCTTGAAAAACATTTAGAAAACGATATTTTCAGTCAAGGTCGGATCAAGGAATTCAGGGCCCCAGGACAATTGCAAAATGTGGGTGCCCACAGTATTTTTTTAAATTTGTGGTAAAAAAAAGTGTCAAATTAAATGCATTAAATGCGTTATTATGGCTAAGGAACTTTTAATAAGCGATAAGAGCCTAATTTAATCCATACATATTTATCGGTTTAAATCCGGATCCGGTTCTAATTGAACTAATTTAAAGGCTTTATGCACCGGTTCTATTTCCCTAAATATGTTTGCTAATGTCAGTTATTGGTTCTGGTTCCGTTCCGATTCCTTGAACGTGACGCGCGTTCAGGAATTAGCCAATGGGAAGATACCATTGGCAGGACATAGACATGGATGGAAAGATAACTATAGAATGGACTTGAAAGAGATAGGGTGTAATGAGGTGGATTGGATATAACTAGCTCAAGATAGGGATAGGGTGTAATGAGGTGGTCTGGATGGACCTAGCTCAATATAGGGATAGATGTGTAATGAGGTGGTCTGGATGGACCTAGCTCAATATAGGGATAGGGTGTAATGAGGTGGTCTGGATATAACTAACTCAGGATAGGGATAGGGTGTAATGAGGTGGTTTGGATAGAACTATCTCAAGATAAGGATAAGGTGTAATGAGGTGGACTGGATAAAACTAACTCAGGATAGGGATAGGGTGTAATGAGGTGGTCTGGATGGACCTAGCTCAATATAGGGATAGGGTGTAATGAGGTGGACTGGATAGATCTAACTCAGGATAGGGATAGTTTGTAATGAGGTGGTCTGGATAAAACTAGCTCAAGATAAGGATAAGGTGTAATGAGGTAGACTGGATAGAACTAACTCAGGATAGGGATAGGGTGTAATGAGGTGGTCTGGATAAAACTAGCTCAAGATAAGGATAAGGTGTAATGAGGTGGACTGGATAGAACTAACTCAGGATAGGGATAGGAGACGTACTTTAACATTTTAAATACATTATTTGTAGAAAATAAATGCGTTTGATTTCTTGAGACGAGTTCAAGCACGAGAGCCTGGGGCCGTGGCCCCCTCATAACTCCACACCCCCAACCCCACCCCAATCACCTATTCCTTATCCCTGCCCTCAGTGCACCCGGATGGAAGTAGATCCAACTTCAGCTTCAGTCCAGTATACTGCGAGAGTGACGCCTTAGACCATGCGGCCAACGAAGCGGGTAATCACGATGCTGTTTCCCATATTTTCTCCTGGCAACCAATAATTCACTCACCTTCATCCATGTTCACTACCAGAACCAATCCCGCCGACATTGTTGAACACGAGTTAAAAAAATCAAACTCGTTTAGTCTAGTTTGTTGGTGACGTGGAGGTCAGGCCTAGAATCCCGGCTGGACTAACTAAGGTTGGTTTACCTTGAGCAGCTTCCCTCTCTTTCTCTGCGCTAGTGGAGGTACATTTCTTTTATAAGTTACCTTACTCGTCCACAATCCATTAGTGTAATTACATACAGGTAACAGTTGTCCATGGGATCCCTTGTCCCAGTAGTTCATAGCTTAGTTGAGCCACGGTCACTCAACAGGGGGATTATAACAGATAACAGACCTGCGGGTAGATAATAATTCTACCCCACCAATCTTTTGCATGTTATTAGGTTAGGCTTGTTTAGGCTATGTTAGGTAAGTTTAAGTTGGATTAGCTTAGCATTTTGTTGTTCCCTGATATCCATCACTTGCTGTTTTAAGATCAGCCTGAGAAAACATTTACAACCATCCTAAATGGAGCCATAACTACCGGGGCCGAGTTAGTACACCTTGTTTACAATTCCCAAGAAGAAACTCGTGGCCCGACTATAATGTATTGTTCTACAACATTTGTTTGATGAAGAGGGCAATAAGAAGAGTTCAAATAACAGCATTGTTCTACAACATTTGTTTGATGAAGAGGGCAATAAGAAGAGTTCAAATAACAGCATTGTTCTACATTTGTTTGATGAAGAGGACAATAAGAAGAGTTCAAATAACAGCATTGTTTTACATCATTTGTTTGATGAAGAGGACAATAAGAAGAGTGCGAATAACAGCAATGTTCTACAACATTTGATTGATGAGAGGACAATAAGAAGAGTGCAAATCACAGCAATGTTCTACAACATTTGATTGATGAGAGGACAATCAGAAGAGTGCAAATAACGGCAATGTTCTACAACCTTTGTTTGATGACGAGGATGATAAGAAGAGTTCAAATAACAGCATTGTTATACAACATTTGTATGTTTGTATTTGATGAAGATGACAATAAAAAGAGTCCAAACCACAAAACATAAGTTTGACAAAGAGAGTTTATAACCATAATTTACTCACAACACTAAGCCTTGGAAACATAAGTTTAAAAGAATGTAGCTTACGATGGCCCAGCTCACGCTTCGGTTGACGAAGAAAACAATTGATGAATGTTTTTTAATCTTGTACAAGAGAAGCCCGGGTGCATGAAGCGTAGCGACACGCTGTGAGGCGTAAAGAGTGGAGTCGCTTTACTGCTAGTTTCAGTTCTTTCATTAAGTGGTTTCCTTGTTTGCGAGCTCCCTTATGGCTGATGGTTCATCAAACCACCCGAGAAACTTCAGGTCATCCCATCAGGACAAGTCTCTCAGTCTCGTCTTGTTAGGGGCGTCACACAGGACACACCCATCTCGGTAATCAGCTACTTTTACAAACCTCCTAGCAGGTACTCAAACGCCCTATTTTTTTTTTCAGTCTCCACGTTTTACAATCTGACACGGATACCTATATATTTAAATTAATTGGACAAAGATAAGGAAGGTAGTATTCAAGGTGTGTGTATCCACATTTGCATGAAGAGAGAACGAGAGGGATGGCATTTAAATAAAACATATATCAATACATCTTGCTGGGATTCTAGCCTCAACTATCCTATAAGCGTCAAGCCAGACTAAGAGAGCATACAATTTGATTCACGCGTTCACCGAAAAATAGAAAGCAGAATCTGCACAATAATTCAGACATTTTAAGTTGACTCATGATACATTGTAACGCTAACTTAAAACGGCTGATTATCAACATATTTTATTTTCTAGTGGATACATATGTATTTTAGATCATTCTCCCAATGGATGTTTTCAAACTATTATTCTGTATCGTGGCACAATCTAATACATTGATACACACGCTTTATATTAACGAGTTATTTCAAATCTCCTCACAACGGCCAACAAAGCCGTCTGCTTGCTTTTGCCTGTACAGCGCATGCGTTGTCAAATTCCAATACGCACTGATTTGAAATGGCTGTTTCTGAGGTTTGATTGGTTCTCCTGTGATGAACATCTTGGGCAGACCAGACAAAGTAGAGATGAGTTGAACTTTAGCAGAACAGCTCGCGCTGATTAAGCGGAAATCTTGTGATTGGCTTAGAGCTCGTCACGTGACCACGTTTCTGTTCTGCACTAGCTTTTCGGTGAACGTGTGTGAATCCACAGTAACGCCTTTGTCCGTTTGTCCACTGAAGCGGATACGTTATCTATAGGCTGTCAACAACGTAAGACTTCTAAACTTGCTTTACTTTATAATTTTTAGAAAAAGTTTTGAAAGTGTGAAAAAGATAATAATGAATATTGACGTTATATGCTGCCCCAAGCCCAAAAGAGTGGGTGTTAAAATTCTTCCGATCCCAAATCTCAATATCAGTTTGCCCCAGGGCCTACTGCCGAAATGGTTTAATGGATTTTGTTCAAACTTGATATTTAACTAGGCTTTTCTTTTAGTTTGATTCTAGCCCACAAATTAAAAAGTAGCTTACTACTGATGAATCTTTGAAAATTCAAAATTTTCAGAAAATGGGCATAGAAATTTGGTTTAAAATAAACATCTGGGATGTGTTAGGTATGACAAGTTACACTATGTACTTGATCTTTGGGGAAAACATGTTTAAGGTGCTAAAAAAATACTTGAGGCCCAGAATTAAAGAAATAATGCTTCAGTGGATCTGTTTGGTTATATTTCTCCTCATGGTGATCTCAACATCTCTTGAATATCATCTGTCATGAGCGTCCAGGAATGTTATGAGAACATTTTATCTCCATTTAAAATGCTTTTCTCAAATGCTAAAACGCCCATGACAGATATTCGAGAAATGTTGAGATTACCATTTGTAAAAATATAAATAAGGGTTAGTGGTTAGCGATAATTATTTCAAATATTTAATAACGATTTTAAATAGTAGTAATGACATGAGAGTGAAATTAAGTGAAATAATACAGTCGGGAAATGCATGTTATTCCTCAGTCAGTAAGTTGTTGACATCTTGTCTGCTTTTAGGGAATGTAAAACTCAGAATATACAAAACAATCATTTTACCGGTTGTTCTTTATGGGGGTAAAACGTGGTCTCTTACATTTCATGATTAAAAAAAATAATTGGTTGTTAGAAAACAAGTGCTTAGGCAGATATTTGGTCCATATAGGGATGAATATAATTGAGAGTTACATGATGATCAGTTACACGCACTGTACTTATCACCAGACATTTTTAAGCTAGTGAAATTTCCAGATTGTGGAGGGCAGGACATAAAATGACAATGCAAGAATCTTGAACAATGTTCATGGTAAACTCAATGGGAAGAGGCCAATGGGAAGGCCTAGATGCAGTTGGGAGGATAGTATTAGAATGTACCTGAAAGAGATAGGATGTAATGAGGTGGACTGGATAGAACTTGCTTAAGATAGGGATAGGGTGTAATGAGTTGGATTGGATAGAACTAGCTCAATATAGGGATAGAGTGTAATGAGGTGGACTGGATAGAACTAGCTCAATATAGAGATAGAGTGTAATGAGGTGGACTGGATAGAACTAACTCAATATAGGGATAGAGTGTAATGAGGTGGACTGGATAGAACTAAATCAATATAGGGATAGAGTGTAATGAGGTGGACTGGATAGAACTAGCTTAAGAGAGGGATAGGGTGTAATGAGGTGGACTGGATATAACTAGTTCAAGATAGGCATAGGGTGTAGTGAGGTGGACTGGATAGAATTAGCTCAAGATAGGGATAGGCTTCGTACTTTTCTAAGTGCTGCATTGAACTCTCGAGTTTTCTAATGCCAAAAGAGCAGTGGTTGCCAATATTTACGTTACTAAAGGTGCGTCTGAATTTCTGAACTCTTTCGTGGGCATATATATTTATTTAGTTATTCATTTTCCCATACAGGTAGGTTAATATAAATTATTTAGTTTAACGGTACATTAGTTCACACTATATTAAAAAGAAAATATTATTTAATGAAACATTCAGAAAATGATATGTTAACGTGATTTTTAATGTGATGTTTAGAACTGTATTTCACTGATTTTTTTAAAGTCCGGTTCATAAATTGACACTGTGGTTCCAAACAAGCTCTTGGATTAGCATCTGAAAGATGATATATGTATTTCGCTCCCACAATTTTCACTATGAAGAATACTTATTTTCACAGATAAGATAATCCCAAATATGATTTTATCCTCATCGCAAAGATAATCCTCAAAGGAAATTTTATGTGGTCTACTAATTTCCAGAAATTTTTGGCTTTATGGCAAGCCTTGAGGGAGAGGTTTTTCTATAGTTCCGAAAGCTCTGATTGCAATATCTCATCATTTGTTTCGCACATTTTATTAATATATTCGGCAACATCATCGATACTAAATGGATTAAAAAAATATATTACTGGCTCAATTTCACTAAATTGTGCAGATCTTTGAATGAATACATTGCCCAACTTTTTTATGTGTTCATCATATAATTTGTTATCAAAACAACAGTTTCTTTTAATTCTTGACTTTTTTGCAAAATATGTCGCATGCAAAAGGGCTGACGGTTGTGCATCACCCGCGGCCTCGGGGTTGTTGACCCCTGCGGCATAGAAATATAGTTTAACGTATATATTGAAGCAATATTTTAATTATTTTGAACAAAAAGATTTTTTTGTTAAGAAAACTGCACAAACACTTATTTTTCTCTCCTTCTTTTCCATACCAGGCTATATCGTGAAGCTCATGATGGTGTTAGTTATATAAGTAACAGGATGAATTGGTGAATTTGGAATAAACCGAATCTACTTGGGGAGATGACCGAAAACAACGTTTAGAAATAAATTTAACCAGTCAATACGCTTGTCCTTTCCATGTCTCAGAGGAGTACGGTTATTGCATACCACCCATACTCTGGCCGCTAGATGTAGATGTTGGCGACCTTGCCAAGTATAGGACCGCATGATGAGTTGGCAAGACTGCAATTAGGAGGTGTTTAGGTCCCACTGCGGGTGGTTCAGAATGAAGTGCTGTAACTAATCCCTGGTGTGACAAGGCCTCCCCCCCTCCCCCTTTTTGAGGGTTTGTTGGCCCTGCCTGGGGTTGGGGGGGTCACGGATATGACGGATCATCTTGGTCGAGGGAATAATATTTCTTTGGCCGCGGGACGGAACATCTTCAATAGGCAATTTCTTCCCTGGCTGAGCTCACGTTTCTTTGGCATCTTCCTACTACAAGGGCTGAACATTTCGACCATCATTTTCCAATCTAATAGGTGGAGGGAGCGTGGGGTTTTTACATTGCTAGGGGAGTTGATAGTAATACGACACACGTTCTTATTTAAGTTGTATATATATATATATAGTTCAATATATTTTAATTGAAAAAACATAATTGACATTAAAATCTAACTGGTGGTTGTGTAAATAATCACTATTACTACGATTTACTATCAACTTTGGTTAATGTTATATTTTATAACACTACAAAGCCGGATCGGACAAATCCTTAGGAGGAACTGTCTTCTGCACAGCGTCATAGAAGGAAAGGTTGAGGGAAAGAGGAGCTTTGGAAGGAGGAGGATTCAAATACTAGATGAGTTGAAGGAGATAAGAGAATTCTGGGAGCTGGAGGAGGAGGCAGATGACAGGGTAGGGAATATTGGCGGGCTAGTTTACTGACTAATAATAATAGTAATAATAACAATAATACAAAGAAAACACCTATTTATTGTGAAAATATTTTTTTATGTTTAAAATATGTTACACGCACGCGCGCACACACACACACACACACACACACAAAACAAACACAAAACACACACAGATACACAAGCTTTACTTAAAGGAGAATTATATATTAAGTGATCAAATTTTTTATGTAAATAAATTAAACTCTATAGAAGGTATTTTAAAGTACGTGATAAACCCGCTTCGGCGGCCACGTGGGCTAACGCGCTACTCTCAGAGTTGACTATACTGCCGATGACGGGGAGATCGAGGTTTGAATCTAGGTTGGGTGTAGGATTTTTTTCCAAAATGGTTTACCCTTCTCCCTCCACGCAAATGTGGGTACACTTCCTATTATTATAACCTTCTTAATCCCTAAAACCATTGGTGTAATTAGTACATAAGCATAAAAACCGAGCGGGTAGTAAGACGCGGTGCTAAATAAATAAGTGGTATGGAACTCCGCATGAACTTTATCGTTATATTGTTTAAAAATTCGTAATATAATATACACTAGCAAACCCGAGAACAAATTGCACTATACTTATGTAAAACATATTTTGACTCACAATTTTAAATTTTATAATTTTATTTTTAAAGAATTAACGTCTTCATTTGTATATTTGGACCAATAACAAATATTTATATTGGGTCCCCAAGGGCCAATACTTCGTATTAAAATTTCTACTTCCCATTTAAATTTTCGGCATTTTATTATGGTTATCATATTGCTATTAAATTTCTCTTTTAGAAATTTTGACCAATAAATCAGGTAAATATTGGCTATTTGGTCTAAACAGAGAGATAGGTCATTGCTTAGTCATGGGCGGATCCAGGAGGAGGGCGCGCGCCCCCTTTCAAGAAATTAAATCAATTTTAAAAGTCACTACTAGTTTTATTGTCACGTAATACTATCTCACTAACCAGATTTCATTTAAAAAAATTGTTATTGGTAATATTATTAAAGATTATCACACGGCAATTATTATAAATACTTATGACAATCACATTAAGTATTAAAATGGTGAAAATAGGCATTAATGAAATTACCCAAATATAAATTGCGCGCCTCTCACCTTTTTGTGCAAAGCTTGTTTAGGTTTAAATTTATTTTATCTTTTTATTATTACTATTTCAATTATTAATAATAGATAAAAGGTGACCTGGTGGTTTAGGGGTAAGGTGTCAGACTTATGTACTAGGGGGCCGGGGTTCAATCCTTGGTCCTGGCGCAGATTTATCTGATTGCTAAACCCTTCCTTCATCGCTGACAAGACGTATATTAATCACAACTTGTGAATGTGCCGTATGCCAGGCCTCCACCGTAGTTCGGATCCTACGTCAAACTGTAGGTCCTTTATTTCATCTCACAATCACCCTACCATTACACATTAGCGTAAGTGCATACAGCCCAAAGGGGTAGTAAGACGCGGTGATAATAATAATAGTAATAACAGCCATTATCGTCATATTATTATTATTATTATTATTATTATTATTATTATTATTATTATTATTATTATTATTAGCACCGCTTATGCTAATGTGTAATAGTAGGGTGATTGTGAGATGAAATGGAGGACCTATAGTTTAACGTGGAATCCGAACCACGGTGGAGGCCTGGCATTCCACACATTCACAAGTTGTGATTAATACACGTCTTGTCAGAGGTGAAGGAAGGGTTTGGCAATCAGATAAATCTGTGCC
>CABFWB010001510.1:120065-132016 GCA_902151455.1 Timema bartmani
TTTTGACCCACATAAAAGAAACAGAGGAACCAACAAACTTGAAATTAATTTTTTTAAGAAGATTTTTAACCACTGATAAACAGTCATGGAATTGAGGGTTGCTATAAATTTCCTATAAGGCCTCGATGACTTTATCAAGCTGTGAATAAAGTGCATGAACAGCAGAATATTTGGATGCCCATCTTGTATCACAGTGACGCTTGAGAGTGGCAGAAAGTTTGTTGGATAATATTTCCCACCTTTTGACACTGAAAGCAAATAATTTGTACAGTTCTTGTACTGTTCCAAAAAATGTAATGACATCTGGAGACACTCCAGCAGCGGGAGCACCAACCACATTCAATGAATGAGCAGCACATGGCATAAAACGTGCATGGCTGTTATTTGTTTGTATACGGGCCTGGACTCCTGAATACTTCCCCGCCCTATTTGAACCATTATCTTATATCTGCCTTCGGTAATTATGGATATCGAGTTCATCGGCTTATCCTTTTTGTAGAATCTCTTCAGTTAAGCCAGTTCCAGTCGTTTTACTAGTTTTTATGAAATCAATTAAACATTCTTCAATAGAGCAAACATCCTCTGAAACTTTCACGTACCTAATGATATGTCACATTTGTTCTTGATGGGCTACATCTGATGTACAATCAAATGAAATTGAGAAATATTTTGCCTATCTTATATATTTTAATATTTATTGGCGTACAGTGTCACTTATTAAATTGATGAACTCATTTTGAATTGTTGGATAAAAGTAATTTGGAATTCCTTTTTTTTCTTTGCTTAAGGTAATATGCTCTTTTAGCTGTTTATCATAATGAGAAACAAACTCTAGCAATTTTTTAAAAAAATTTCACAATTATTGACCTCACGTATATTTGTACTTGAACCTCAAAAAGCCAAGTTGTTGACTGCACAAATCAAAATGCAATCAACAATAATTATGAGAATGTGCCGCCATTTCTCTTTTTTTTATGATCATTTCCTGTAGTTCAGTATCAATTGTATTGACCTTTTTAATCCTTTTTTCAAAGATTTTCCAAGTAACATAGCATTCCCGGTGCTATACAGAATTTTCATGCTCTGGAATTCAAGGGGGTAATTTTTTCCAGTCAGAAAATCCTACTTTTGGATTTACCAAGCATGAATTAGAATGCTTGCCAAATAGCATGCAAGGGAAACAGTGAATAGATATTTTCTCTTCACTGTAAATTAGCCAATTTCGCTCTACAATATCTACGTTCAAAAGTTTTTTTATGGAACCAACTTCCCGTAAAATGCCTTTTTTCTGCATTAATTGATAAAAGAAAAGTAGGTACCAGTTTTATTTTGTTCTGGACCATATTCAACTAATGAACTACTCACATGGTCATTTAAATCAGACCCTGTTGTGGGATCATTAAAATTTAGTTGAATTTTTGTTGGTTCATTTTCCAAATCCTGTTCCTGTACATTTTTATAAGGAGTAAATGTTGGAAAGGACTAGTTAAGATTTGGTGTAGAATCCTCTGAATTTACAATTACACTACCAGTTACATTCTTAGTTACTTTAGTAAAGTTTTCATTTTCTAAAAGTGTCGTTGGAGATGGCCTACTTTCAATACCTTGTAGTGGTAGCGCGGTGGCGTACCTTCTTTACCCAACCCAGTTTTTGCTAATGCTTGGTTTGGACAATGTTATCTGCCTCTTGTTGTTATTTTCCGTTTTCAACGTAATTCAGATTTAGCTGAGAACCATGTGACAGTTTAAATGTTAAATGTGAAATTTGCTCGTTGCCGTGACACTGTGATGATATTTATTTGATTAACATTGTTTGTAAATTTGTATAACTTTATTGGTTGATTTGCGTGTGAATTAGTGCACTGTGCCACGTTTGTGTGTCGAAATGGGGCCCATTTTTATTCCTAAAGGAGAATTGTATACGTCTTTTTAACTATTCGTTTAAATAAATTTCGCAATCTTACATTTTATGTAAAAAAATCTACATCTTAATGGCACCCCTCCAGCTCGGCACCTGGGGCGGCACCCTCCTCCACCCCCCTTCCCGCCCATCGCTACGGCCATGAATATATATATTATTATATTATATATATATATATTTGCGTATAGCTTGAAAATCATTAGTTTTATAAAAATATGTTTCAATTAAAATATTTTTATCATAAATGTACTTACATACTTGCAATGATAAATAATTTAATATCGCAAAGATTTGCGGAGATATGATAAAAATTAGTTACGCATTAGACCGGAACCCTTAAAGTCATTTTGACGAAAAATTGAGAGTAGCCATTTTGTTTGTAATATTAATGAATGCCTGGAAATTAAATTTAATCAAAACCATTTTAGCAGGTTTTGATAATAGATTTTTTTTTTCTTTTAGCCCTTCGGTAAACTACCCTTAATTTTAGGGCTGGATGTCCAATTCTAAAAACCCCTCGGGGCAACACTATGAACACCCTAGATACCAAATTTTAGCCTGTTTTCAGATGGCGGGGGGGGNAAAGTAAAAAGGTGTGAAAATAACTTTCATAGAACCTTTTAAAACATCCCGCACTATCTTCAACATTTTCTCTTGTGACCTTAACAACATGACTGTTTGGTAGAGGAAGGTTAAATGGGTTTTTTTTTAACTCCATTTGCTTTATTCTCAAAAGTACAAATTTTCGCGTAAAGCGTCGTTAAATTATAAAAATAGATTAAGCTCAAAATTTAAACATTTCATTTGGTCTGAAACCTGCTGGTAATTTTCGCCTACGTTTTGTTGAAAACTATATTAAATACATACATATTTTTTAGTACTGCGTCTTGCTACCCATTCGGGTTGTACGCTATTAGAAACATATTTAACAACTTCCTAAATAATGCGGGATTCCTAAACGTCTGTAACGGATGTTTAAAAAGTTGCAGTCAGGAAAAATATCCACGTCTGTAATTTATCTCGCTTCTAGAGTCCTCTTTACTCCAGTCCCAGGATGAGCTGATCCTCAAGCTCTTACCCAGCAGGTCCTGCCGATATACCCTCCCCTCCAATAGCCCTCGCCGGAAGAAGGGGATAACCTGTTTGTAGGGGACAATACATGTCAAAGTGGGTCCCCGGATAAAGTCGGCTCCCCATGTTTATGGCGTATCGTAATAACTCTATTGTCACACTTTCCTGCTCTGACTGACGGATTTACTGCGACAATAACCTGAAGACATTGGTCGGAGGTCTCAACAAGTGTGGGCAGCACCTGGGCTACACCGTCAGGGACATGCTACACTGTCAAAAATAGGGGGCACTGGCTTGGAATGACAAGCGTGGCACCAAATAAATCGTGAGAACAGTTCAAATAAAAGAAGAGAACGACATTCTTGCATGTTATATAAAGTACAAGTAAAAATTATAAAAATGTTTAATAAGTAACTATGTTATCATTTTTACTAAACAATTTACAATGACGTTCAAAAATAAAATAAAATTGTATCTATTTGTATTTTTTCATGCGTCCCGCTTTTCTGGACCAAATTCAGTTTTTTTATCTTTACAAATGCTAATTCCGATTCAAGAAAACAAATATCTGGCAACGCTGGACTCACTGTTAGTCCTATTTTGAAATACGGTTTGCAAAATCTCTAGTAAACTACCACAATACATAAATTATGTTGTTAGTTATTTTTCCAGCACGTTTCACAATCCTTTTGAGTTGTACGCTTTTGTACTAATTACGCTAATCTGTTAGAGGTGTGAAAGGTTGGATTTAGAAGAAGTGTACCAAAATCTGCGTGAAGAGGGAGAGAGAGTAGAATTTTTTTAAAGGGAAAACCGCCCTCAGTAAACCAAACAGAGGCTCGGACCCAAATCTCCCCATCATCGTCAGTGCAGAGCGACACCTTAGACCACGTGGCCACTGAAGCGGGTGTATTCATAATTATTTTACTATTATTTACTATTAAAATAAATAAACTTTTACATCCAACAGGTGTATTTGTTCACATATTCAACATTAAAATAGTTAAAACATTAACATTACAGTTAACCGCTTCGGTGGCCACGTGGTCTAGCGCGCTAATCTCGTGTTGGACTAAACTTCCGAGGATGGAGAGGTCGAGACATTTGAATCTCGGGTGTACATAGGGTTGTTTTTCCAAAATGGTTTTACACTCTCCCTCCACGCAAATGCGGGTACACTTCCTCTAAATATAACCTTCCTAATACCATTAGCTTAATTGGTACATAAGCGAATAGCCGCAGTAGGATGCGGAGCTACAAACAAATTACAGATAAACTTGAATTCGAGCCCTGCCTCAATGTGTGAAGGTTGTAACCAATGCGCAACCAAGACTCTCGTGACGTCATTGGTACTGTTGAAAATATGATAATGTATCTTTAAAACGGTTATTGAATCAAATTGTGATCCATCCTTTAGAAATATTTTACACTGCAATTCTGGATAGTCAAATTCACTTTGAAACGCTCATTGGATCTTAGAATAATTCTAAAATCACAATAGGCAATTAATAGTTGTTTTTGAGCACCACATCTTACTACCCATCTCGGCTAAACATATATTTACACTAAAGAGCAGGAAACAGATTTTGATGACCTAAATATTATTTAAAAAAAAACAAATAAAATTACCTTAATTTTTTTTAATATGACGTAAAATATTAACAAAGAATCGTAATAAATGCACATCACTAAGTATGACACGTGATTTACAAATGGAAGCAAAAAATTATCCATGCAATGAAGCCTTTAACAATTAAACTCTTTCATTCTGCTAAATAAAATATTGATATACAAATATCTACTTCAGAAGTATTAGCTACCCCCTCCCAACGCAGTCTTCTCTGCTCTAGTTAAATTTTTTTAAACCAGGAATGTGTATTTTATAAGCATAAATTACAAGCAAAGAAGATACAAAGTTCATCGATTACATTATCTTCTCAATCCAACAAAAGTGTTAAAATAGTATGCATTTATAAAATAATCGATAGTTACATATTCATTCAATATAAATGCCTAAGAAATCCTAAAAAAAAGCCTAAAAAGATTCAAAAATTCCTATAAATGCCTAAAAAATTATTCTAAAAGGATGGCAACCAAGAAAATATCACCTCAAATTCCCAAATGACAAAAATGACCAAAAATAGACCTACGAAAAACACATTTCTACACAACCAGGAGTTTATGAACAAAGTTTATGTACTTATGAGTATTATATGTGACGAACCCATAAAAAGATGACATGTACTCAAAGTCCGGGTCTTGCAATGAGGAAGAAACGAGGAAGATAAAATTTAGAGGAAACTGTTCTCAGTCGCATGGTGCTAGAGTGATAGATCATTCGTGAATATCCACCCTCAATACACCCAGCTGGGATTCGAACCAACCCTTACCTTCCAATAGCCAGAACACCACTGTGTAAGATGTGGTTGTATAAGTGTGACCAGTAAGTTGTGGCCATGCTACTATCCTCACGATATACACTGTGTAAGATGTGGTTGTATAAGTGTGACCAGTAAGATGTGACCATGCTACTATCCTCTCGATGTACACTGTGTAAGATGTAGTTGTATAAGTGTGACCAGTAAGATGTGACCATGCTACTATCCTCACGATGTACACTGTGTAAGATGTAGTTGTATAAGTGTGACCAGTAAGATGTGACCATGCTACTATCGTCACGATGTACACTGTGTAAGATGTAGTTGTACAACTGTGACCAGTAAGATGTGGTCATGCTACTATCGTCACGATGTACACTGTGTAAGATGTAGTTGTATAAGTGTGACCAGTAAGATGTGACCATGCTACTATCGTCACGATGTACACTGTGTAAGATGTAGTTGTACAACTGTGACCAGTAAGATGTGGTCATGCTACTATCGTCACGATGTACACTGTGTAAGATGTAGTTGTATAAGTGTGACCAGTAAGATGTGACCATGCTACTATCGTCACGATGTACACTGTGTAAGATGTAGTTGTACAACTGTGACCAGTAAGATGTGGTCATGCTACTATCGTCACGATGTACACTGTGTAAGATGTAGTTGTATAAGTGTGACCAGTAAGATGTGACCATGCTACTATCGTCACGATGTACACTGTGTAAGATGTAGTTGTACAACTGTGACCAGTAAGATGTGGTCATGCTACTATCGTCACGATATACACTGTGTAAGATGTAGTTGTATAAGTGTGACCAGTAAGATGTGACCATGCTACTATCGTCACGATGTACACTGTGTAAGATGTAGTTGTATAAGTGTGACCAGTAAGATGTGATCATGCTACTATCGTCACGATGTACACTGTGTAAGATGTAGTTGTATAAGTGTGACCAGTAAGATGTGGCCATGCTACTATCGTCACGATGTACACTGTGTAAGATGTAGTTGTATAAGTGTGACCAGTAAGATGTGACCATGCTACTATCGTCACGATGTACACTGTGTAAGATGTAGTTGTATAACTGTGACCAGTAAGTTGTGACAATTGTACTGTAATGAACCGGCTATCTTTTCTCTCTCTAAGCCGCCCTGGGATAGCACGATTTATTAGCTCCTCTCTCTCTCTCTCTTTCTCCATGGATCCCATTGAGATTAGCTTCCAATTACCTAGGCTGGCGGTACCCATTCTCTAGGCATGTGACTGAAAGTGGAATCTACGAGAGTCCTAAACTTCAAGAAGGAACATTTTGTCGGGGATGCATTTAAAAAAAAGCAAAGTTAGTGTAATATAACTGTCCCCGTGTTATAATGGTCAGTGCCCCTGGCTACGAAATCCCGGGGTTCGGTTAATTTGGCTTAAGTTAGGTTTAAGATCACTTCTGACTCCACACCTTCATAACGAATATCATCACGCCGTCTCATAGAGGATACTACGACATGTAGACAACTTCAATAGATGTACTCTTGAAAACTTTCTGTGCCATCTCTGCGGCTAAAAGTTCTCACACATACATTGTAGGCCTACTGCGTGAAGACCAAGAAAGTGAGTTTTCAGCAAAGTTCATTTCTCGCTAATCTGAAATTAAGTGTAAGACTTCAATGAAAGTAATTGTGTGCAGCGCGTGTAGTGTATTGTAGCTGGAATAGATGAACTATCTTTCACGCGTTTGTGTAATCTACTGGGTCAGAGTTTAGTGACCAACAAAAAATATAGAACTGGACTCTTAAGGCTACGTGCAAAAATTACAGAAATGACAAGAGATAAATCTAAATAAACTACACATTATCATTTAAACAGATAATAAATAATGACTAAAGATTTGTGTAAAATGTAACGAATGACAGTACCCTATTGATCTTATCGATGAATTAAAATATTTTGTGGCGCTGTTTGTGTTTATTATTAAATTAATTGAGACGTAAGTCTTTCCCAATATCAAAATAAAACCTCACAGTCCACATGTATTTGAACACGCTAACGTTGTCACATTGATACTTTACTGAAGTAGAATTTTCATAGCAAGGATTTTTTTTAGAAAATACAAACATATATTATTTTTAAGGTCAGAAATAATAATATTTTTCTTTATTGTTAGTGTTACTTTATAGGTAATATCTATCAAAAGTGCAGATCACAAGTCTCGACGTATGAATAGATGAAACGCTTGTAATAGCTATCAGTATAGAATATGGCATGTTACCATATTAACAGTGTACACAAATTGAGATGTAGTCTTATGATTTATATGAGTAAAATTAAAGATGAAAATTTTCCAGTTAAAGTTTAGAGATTCAAATTTCCAGAATATTTCCTCCTTAGTGGTCTGTGATCTGCCAAGAGCGGGAGTTGAGGGTGGCGAAGTCCCCAAGAGGCTGTACGTAGATACATTAAGTAATCGACATTGAGGGGAGGGCAAAAATTGTCAGCAAATATTTAAATATCTAAATCTTAAACTGAGTCCACATCAGAATCTGCTACCTGGTTGACTGTCAATCCACCTCATCAAACTACTCAATATAGGCTGATTATGGCCTCGTTACAAAAATGTTCACACCAATTGAAATGTAGATACAAGCAAACTGAAACTAAGAATTAAAACGTTATTTAAATTTAGAATTAAATTAGAATATTTACTAGACCAAACGTAGAAGTTTAAAAACTTGTAAATGTATACTTTTCCTTTAAAATAAATATACATTTTATTTAATTCTTCTCCACAGTTTTTTAAATGGATTTTAATTGACTAACATTGACTAACATTATTAATAGCTAACAAACAACATTAAAAGTTGAGGTTTTAAACTGATTGACTATGTTAAACCTCACTAGTGAAACTCCCAATTTCATTAATTGGGCTAATTTATTCTCATTTCTAGAACATAACCATTTCACTAACTAGACAAAAATTGTATGAACTATTGCCCATTTCATGAACTGAAACTTATTGTACTATCTACTACAAGCTTAACTGAAGTTCATTCTAAAACGATTAAAAGCTAAATTAACTTAAAGACCAAACCTGTTCTTCGCTTTTCCAATTCACGAAACGGGCAAAAACTTTTCCATTTCATGAATTGAGTAACGATTGGAGGTGCCCAATTCATGAAATAATCAGGAGAGGCCAGTTCACGGAATGGGCAGAAATTTGCCCAATTTATGAACTGGATAAAGTCACGAATGGGGTGTAAAAACTACATTCTTCATAAGATAATTAATCAGTAAAATATTCTTGTTCAATTTTGTTGTTATTTTAAATAAAGTATCTTGTTAATACATGTAATTATTTGACATTGTAACTATTTTTTAGTTATAAGCATGTATATCATGAAGTAAGCATCACAATCAAAATAACGACGCACTTACTACTAATAGCCTCTACAACAGACTAGAGGCGAGTGTTTGAAATGAACGGGCGTTCGCCAAACCTTAGGCTGTATGGAGTAAGTGTGGAGTAAGTGTGGAGTAAGTATGGAGTAAGTATGGAGTAAGTATGGAGCAAGTATGGAGCAAGTATGGAGTAAGTATGGAGTAAGTATGGAGTAAGTATGGAGTAAGTATAGAGTAAGTATGGAGTAAGTATAGAGTCAATGATCGTTGGCCTCCTCCTAATCACTGCTGAACGAGGATGACTGTAAGACCCCCCTCAGTTATTTCTCTTAATCCTGATAGAAATAGAGATAATCTTTTTCTGCGGTAGTTGCTTGTGCCATATTAAGTAGGAGGGGCTGAGTTTAAGAGGCGGTACTTAAGATGGGGGTATGAGGAACGCAAGTTAAGGGCAGGGTCTTATAATTTTTATAGAAAACATAATATTTTGCCAAAATAAATAAATAAAATATTGCTCCAGTAGAAACATAGAGTCTTTTGACATGCTATTACTATTACTATTATTATTACTATTACCAAGTCTTACTTCCCGTTCGGGTTATACGCACTTAAGCTAATGTGTCATGGTAGGGTGATTGTGAGATTAAATGGAGGACCCACAATTTAATGTGGGATCCGAACCACGGTGGAGGCCTGGAATTTCACACATTCACAAGTTGTGAGGAAGGGTTTGGCAATCAGATAAGTCTATGCCAGGACCGGGGATTGAACCCCGGACCCACAACACAGAAGTCTGACACCTTATCCTTAGACCGTCAGGTCACTTTTTCTGTTTTTACATGTTGATATAAAAAGTTGTTGAATATCTATCATGAGCATAGTGGCGTTAGATGACACACCCTTGAGATAATATATTCAACAACTGTTGATTTCAACATGGGAAGAAAATTAAGCTTTATGTTACTACTGAAGAATTAATTATTTGATTCATTAGACAAAAAAAAGTTTTTGATATAAAAACTGCAAAAATACTGCCATTGACCCGTGTTCCCTAGAATCACACCTTAAAGCCGGTTGTAGGTAAACATAAAGCCATCAAATAGTGTGTTTGGGGGGGGGTAGTAGGAGTGGCAAGGGGTGTAATTTGTAAGCATTTACTCAAGACAACCTTAAACCTATTTTAATTACCTAAATGGTGATGTATTTAAAATAAAATCCAAACAAACAATGACACTAATAAATGAAAATTTATCAGTAACATTTTCATATCGTTAAATACCAAAATAAAAACCACTGAGGTATAGTAGTCAGAGGTCCTGTGTTTGATCCCCGGCACTTACATATTTTCTGTCAAGCAGCAGGTCTGGAACGGGGTCCACTCAACCTCATGAGGACAGATAAGGAGCTACTTGAATGAAAAAGTAGCGGCTCTGATCTAGAAAACTGAGATTAATGGTCAGAGGATTCAATATGTTGATAAGATGACACCTTCTATCCGCAGAGGTTTACACTATCTTCATCAACAGATGACGGCCGCTTGTTTGGTATGGCTCGATTGCGGATATGCGCTATTAATTTTTTTCCAACCCAAGGCAAGGGGCTGTACCGTATTCTAAAAGAAGTTGGCAATAATATTAGGATATCAACAGATCTGGCCTACAGCAAACCCCCCGTTAGTGACACATTCAACCACAGGACGCTGCAGTCAATACTCGATTGTGCTAAGAGAACTGTAATCACTGTCATTGTTTCATTGGAACTCATTTTATACTATATTTTTTAATTAGAGAAATTAAACCGGGACACGGGAAACGATCCAGGTGCCTTTGGCTCTAACACCTGAGCTATCGGGGAATCGTCCCGTGTCCCGGGTCGTGCTTCACTCATATTTTAAGACAGAGTCTGTGATGGACGTGTGGAAATCATCAGCTACATATTATTGATCAATTAAGATCACGATCAATCAGATAAAGCTGCCATCTTATATTTGAGAGGGCTTTATGCTGCCAATAGTACAATGACAACTGCATGGATGCACATATCACGATGGATTAGATAGATAGGCGGCCATTATACCTGTTAATTACTGTTATAACCGCAACTAAATATCGTATTCTTTAAATTCCTGGCTAGCTCAGTGGTTAGAGCATTAACATGCTAAGCCAAAGGTCCCGGGTTCTATTCTCATGACCAGGTGTTAATTTTCAATTTTAATAATATTATATTTATATGCAGATATAAACGTAACTATCAAATATAATAGCTTGGATATTTAATCAATTATAGTTTAATATTGTTTTTTATGGTAGCGCCCTTAAGATAAGGCTTTAGGATAGCTCGAGTGCATTTGTTCCATTTAAACAAAATGAACATTTTCTAAAACAAACATCTTCAGTGGGATATTCTATGTTCCATATTTTTAAGTAAGATTTGACAAAGCTAGCATATTCACAGTATTAATAATGGGAGATATAGTCTTATGATTGATACCAGTAAAGTATGGTCACACAGTGTACGGTGTAGCTACATGGTATAACTGTGTGTCACGCTATTCTCTATGTTATAGCATGTGGCCACGCTACTATCCTCTGAGTGTACACACTTGTGGAATGAAAGTCCACGCCGACCGTGATAATGGAGTCTGTCTTTCTCTGTGGGTGGCGCGGTTAGGTTTAAAACATTTCACACCAGGTACTACAAGCCAGCTAAAGCCTGTCAATCACTTTTACATCCAACAACAAAATACACAGGGGATAAAAAAACAACAAATAGTTTTATACCCGGCCCAAGAGCGATCAAGATAGTTTCAGATCACGTTCAATGTTTAAATGAAATGAAGTGTTTCTGGGTATTGTCGGATCACCATAGGGGGGAATCGTCTGACAGGGTGAGATGGAAGGTTACGCGAGTTAAGGTAGGTTTTTATGCTTTTTTTAAGTAAAAATATTTTGGCGAAGATAGATAAAATATTGCTTCGGTAAAAACTTTTTCTCTTTTTCACGTGGTATTATCAACAGTTCTTGAATAGTAGCCATGGCTTTTATTGAGGAACTTTTCAAATTAATTTAAAAGGGTCTCATCAATTTCCATGATTCCTATGACAAATATTCACGTTGTGTTGCTATTATTATGAGTAGAAAATTAATCTACTTAAGTAATATTTGGTGTATTGCATACATCTGTA
>CABFWB010001510.1:145188-155909 GCA_902151455.1 Timema bartmani
GTTTTATTTTGTGTTTGTATGGCACTGAGAGAGAGAGAGAGAGAGATCGCGTGACAGAGAGACGGATACGAGGCGAGGGAAACATATACAAACTATTTCAGCGCGCGCTTGCGCCTAAATTATTTGTCTGAAAAAAAAATCTACACAGCTAAATAGTGGGAAATTTTCTCTAGTTTAATTTTGTATACGGTACATTTTCTGTAAGAGTGCATATTTTTCACGCTATAAGCAAAAAACAAAAAATTTTCAAGTTTTTTTGTTGTTTTTCGCATTTTTTTTTAATGTTTCCCGAAAATTTTTGAGGTGGCAAAGTGTAAATTCATAATCAGCATCCCGAAAAACATAAAGGAACCAAAAATCAGGACTTCTCTAAAACTTTCTAGGTAAAAATACCAAATTACTGGACTATCAGTCAACTCGCGAACTTTGATGAGTGCGAAGCAACATTATCTATAGGCGCGGTCAGTGCTGCGACGCCTCTTCTGATGGGGTAGGGGTCTTTGAGGCAGACATCAACGATGAGGGTATGTAAACAAAGTAAACAAGAGTTACAAGTCGAGTATGTAGAAACTGTATATCAGTACAAAATGGTGATGGCTTGCTTCAAGCAGTTAATATTCATATTCTGAGGTTTAACAGCGCTAAACCAATTTAGCCCGTTACATTTTGAGTTGCCGCTTTTGAGGCGGAACGTTATTATAGAAGTTTGTCAAGGTAAAATTAGTCTTAGAAGTTAAGCTTTGCTGTTAAATATGAGTATATGAAATATTGCAGTTGTTGTTCTATAAGAGAGTATAAAATTATAGAGAGTTGTAGCTTTCTTATTTGCAACTATCGAATATTTCGTATGGGCAAATGACTTTACCGTAATCTGTGTTTATAATATTCTGTTTATTATGATCTGTTTATATAATAATCTGACCTTATTATACTGTCTTTATTACTACATGATTTACTTATTTAATGAAGTTTTTCCCTTGTTAATTTCGAAAGCTAATATTTATTTTGTTGTTGTTCTTGATGTTCCCCTTTTGGTTACACTTTATTGTCTGATTATTTGTTTATTTTCTTATTTGACTGTAAAATATCTATTGTTTTAAAACTATGATAATGTATGGACTTTCCTTTTTTTAGTATTATAATATGCCCTCTCACCGTAGTGTATTTTTTTAAAGTTCGCCCTTCTTTTAGTGTCTAGTAAAATGAGAGCGTTTCAGAAAGACTTTCTTTTGGAATTTATGTAGGCATGGTGAGAGCAAGAATTCTTATGGCATGTGAAAACTAAATACTATTAATGTTATCATATCATAGCTTCAATAGCCAATCCTTAATCTACCATTTTCTTTTCCGTTTCCTCTTTAGCTAACGCTTTCTAAAAATAAGTGCAATTGCTGCACACAATTTTCATCCATTTTAAAGCCTAAAAAAACAAATATGTCCAGCAGCAACCACGCTCTATTTCAGACAGACCATGTGTATGCAAATCTTCAGTTCAGCTCAAACTGACTTGTACGGGGCCCTAAAGGAAGCTCATCTCCCACTCTCGACCAACATCTCGTAGAGGTAGCAGGTCTACACCATGTCAGGCATTTATGATTACTTTTAACTCAAATCAAATAAACTCTCGACTGAGATATACTGACGGTAACACGCTTAATTCCCGTCGGGAATTTAATTTACCTGTTATAATTAAAATAACCTCTTGGGATATCGGGTCACGTAGAACACTTTGTTCAGAGAAGTGATGATAATGAAATTAAATAACTCATTGATTTCAGTTATAATCTAATATAAAAAATCATACCCACATACCCGTGAACAAGAGACATAATATGGTAAATAACTGAGTCATAAAACCCCGAGATGAGGCTTGATTCTCACGATCACCGAAAATAGAAAGCAGAACCTGCTTGAGTGGCACAGAAACTCACACTGCATGTTGACCCATGATGCATTGCAACGCTAACTTAAAAACCGCTTATTTTCTAGTGAATACACACGCTTTACGGGTTATTTCAAATCTACACACAAAAGCCAACGATGCTGTCTGCTAGCTTCTGGCTGTAGAGCGCATGCGTTGTCAAATGCGCACGCGCACTGATTTGAGTTGGTTGGTTCTGAGATTTGATTGGTTCTCCTGTGCCTAACATCTCAGGCAGAGCGGACAAAGTAGAGATAAGTTCATTAGGTGGAGATCTTGTGTTTGGCTTAGATATCGTCACGTGACTACGAGCTAGTTTTTCGGCGAACGTGTGAATCCTCAGTACGATCTCCAAACGGGATCTGAACAATATTTACTTGAGTAGAAACATATAAGCTAGATTAATTTTCTTAGCATGGTGATATCAATAGTTGTTGAATATCTGTCATGAGCATAGCGCCATTAGATGACAACCTTTTTAAATGAAAAGAAAAATTGTCATTAAATTTCAGAACACCCTTGACAGGTATTTAATAAATGTTGATATCACTGTGTGAATAAAATTAAACTATATGTTTGTATGGAAGCAATATTTGAGTCATTTTGACCAAAAAAAGTTTTGATATAAAAACTGCAAAAACACTGACATTTTCTCGCGGCCACTGCATCCCCATCTTAAAGCCAAATAAGATGCGGGGGTTTGGGGTGAGGCGATAGGGCTTTAATTTGGTTTCTTGTGAACTAACTTATAAGTGAAACACAGTTTATTTAACTTTTATATATTATATAAAAGCTCGATTACACCATTTTGATGCTCAAAATTCCTTTGTACACTTGAAATAAATGACTAAACACAATCGACATTTTGGACACTCATTCTCAAAAATATTAACCTGTCCTTGGGTAATATTTTGACACCTCTCATTGAATTTGTACAAAATGTGACAGATACTATCATTTAAATTTTCATCTGCTTTTACAAATCCTTAAGGTGAGGTGTAATGAGACTACGTGAGCTTAGGTGCGAGCTTTGCTGGTTTTTATAAAAAAAATTATTTTGGGCCTAAATAAATAAAATATGGCTTACATGACACCGTTGTCTCTTTTAATTTACTCGTATTACATCTAGTAATCCTCAATAGTTCTTGAATATCTGTCATAAGCATCGAAGCATTCGGGTGGCAATTTTTAAATAAGGATAGATAAGTTTATCTTATGAAAGATATCTAAGAATTGATGAGATTTTTATGTAGGGCTAAGCATTTCTACTGTAACAATACTTAATTTACTTTGGTTAGAATAATATATTGTTATAAAACCTATTGATATACACATTTTTACTCTATGAACCTTACCCCTCACGTTAAGACGAAAAGATTTTTTTTATTACGCTCATAATATAATTAATCAATAACTATATTCAAGCTTTTGGGGAAGAGTACGGAAGATAAAATTATCCAGTATTCTCTTTGAAAGAGAGTATAAAACAATTAATGTAAAGAAATATGTGCAAATGGTAAAAATTTAATTCCTTTAGTCCGTCCGGTACATCATCCGTGAGGCCAACCTTGCTAAATTGCTGCTTCATTTCTTGAGCTGATCTTGATCCTTTGGTAGTATTTAAAATAAATATTACGACACAATTGCTCAAACTTTCTGGGATTGTGTAATATGGCGTCGAAAAGAATTTTCAAAAATAGGTTTTGAGTAAACTAACATTAGAAAAATGTTTTCCTCATAAATACAAACACATAATCTTGTTAATCACAACAATACTTATTTATAAATAAATTTTAAACAAATTGTTCAAATACATCTAACAATATTGAAATTTAAAAAAATAAGTTATTTTTTAACTACCCTAAAATTATTGGCTATTTGTAAAACTAAAAACTTATCACTAACTATCATGAAAAAATATTCCTAGATTCCCATATTGAATTCAATTTTCAAGCTCAATTTCCAAAAATTCAAATTTTCTATTTAGTGCCGTAATCAAAAAACGTACCCTTATATTAATTAATTTTAGATGAATAAAGATACATTATTATTGATAGTGTAAAATAGTCCCCCAGTACCAATAATTGAACCAAATCACTAAAGCCATTTTTTAAAATATGCAACTAAAAGAAAACACAGTCATCAGTAAACTACCAAAAACTGAATTCCCCTCCTCCCCCCCAAAAAGTATAGGCCTATAGCTTAATTTGTAATGTTCATATCAAACACTCCCCAGATACACATTTTAAGCAAAATAGTTATAGCAGTTTTAAAAATAGTTCGAATTTTCAAAAATTACTCAACAACAAACGACTCTTTATCAAATTTTTACCAGAATCCACACAAACAGTTTTATTGCTAGTGTCAAACACTCCCAAGATATCCATTTGGTTAAGGCCATTCCTACCTGCTGAACAACAGAACAAGGACTGAAAGAGTAATGGGAGGTAAAACCAATGACCAATACACCCCACGTGTTAGAATAGAGTACCTGCTGAACAAGGACTGACAGAGTAATAGGAGGTAAAACCAATTACCAATACACTCCACGTGCTAGAATAGCGTACCTGCTGAACAAGGACTGACAGAGTAATAGGAGGTAAAACCAATGACCAATACACTCCACGTGCTAGAATAGCGTACCTGCTGAGCAAAGACTTAAAGAGTAATGAGAGGGAAAACCAATGACCAATACCAATAAACGAATGTTCCATTATGCAAATACAGTCCATCAAAAGTAATGTTCTCTCTCGGGGTATGATTGACCTATAATTATAATAAGGGCTACAATACCATTTAATAATCTGGTTGATAAATGGAGTAGTCATTTTTTTAAGTGCATACCTAAAATAGGACCAACATAACAATCTCACTTTAATGGAAAGCTAGAATTGTCGATGATTATATTCCATGGTGCAGCGAACAAAACATTGAGGCTCCATGTCTGGTGTCTTCCTTATTCGGAGCTTCAACAAATGAACAACAGTTAGTTTTCCCTCCTCTCCCTCGCACGTAGACTATTACTACTTGTACTATAGCCACAATTTCCAGTACAACAACCTCAAACTGTGGTCCCTGGTGGAATGTCAGATGGTCCGCACATTGAACCACAGGATAACGACTTGGCACTACATCTAGTATTGTTTCAAGCTCTTCCTATGGAAATTGGACCCTAGAATGAGTATATAAAATAGAGCTAAATAAAGATGCCGTCTTTACGGTTTGACAAACACTTTCACTAGAAAATTTCCTGCTTTGACAAGTGACCGATAGGTGAGCTTATAAATGTAGGTATATATTAAGGCGACTGGTTTGCGTGTGCTTTGAACGATTATCAAGTGGTCTGCTTCTGGGAAAATTTGGAGAAACACTTCACTATTGTAATATATGCATTATGGCTTGATAATGCATTAGCTAAGGGAACATTTCATTGGAGGGAAAGCGAAAATACTCAAAACAAATAATAAAATGTTCAAAATAAAGTTTTTATAGCTATGAATTAAAATAGTACGTTAATTCAGAACTAAAAACAGCTCTGCCCAAAATATAACAATAACAAAATAATTGTCATAATTATAATATTTGATTATTGTTATATTATTTTATTCTTGTTATATTATATTTTATTATATTTTTTCAATACTATCGAGGTGTAGGCCTACTAGTTGTCGTGACCAAGTCTTAAGTCAACTTATTGATTGTCCAAATCACAAAGGCCAGTGACAGTGCAGTCGTTTTGTGATTCTTGTTCAAATTAACAGCGAAATACTATTTTGAGAGACATAAACACACACACACCACACACACACGCACACACACACACACACACACACACATACACACTAGATAGATAGTAAACCCACTTGAAAAACTAGGAAAAAAGCTTTATATTACAATAAATATACTAATTATCAACTTAAAGTAATTATACCATTCCTTTTTAATAACAATAGCAAATGTACTTTTGGAAGATGTAAAAACATCCATTGTAAACAGAATGAAAAGTGAAATGCCTTAATGGAGAAACATGATTAATGGATGCAAAGGTGTGACCTTGGTAATGATTAATTCTACAAGAATTGACAACTGACACGGACACGGAAAAGATAATGGCGTTTGAACATTTCCGAGCGTTACATTTTGATTAAATATAGGTATATTTAATTGTTGTAAACTTTTTGTTTGCACCACGTCTTACCACCCAGCCGACCCAGCTGTATTTAATTACGATTTATGGATGAGGAAAGTAGGTATTAAAGAAATGCACCTGTATTTGCGTGGAGGGAGAGTGGTAAACCATTTGTAGCACACTACCGTCAGTACATCCTGTTGGGGTTTCAACTAGACGAGTCTGTCATTTAGTTCACGTGACGCCCGATAGGGGAAATTACATCTCTGAATATTCAAAACCACTTAAATGACTATTAACTCGAGGAGATCTGGTATATCAATGATTAATTAAATAATCAAGCTACCCACTTCGGTGACCGCGTGGTCTAACGCGCTACTCTCGTGTTAGACTAGACTGCCAAAGATGGGGAGATCGAGGTTTGATCCCGGTCGGGTGCACTGAGTTTTTTCCTAAATGGGTTTCCACTCTCCTTCTACGCAAATGCGGGCTCACTTCCTCTCGATTAAACCTTCCTAACTCCTACCCATTAGTGTAATTAGTATATAGGCGTATAGCCCGAATGGGTAGTAAGACGTGGTGCTAAAAAAACCCCAAGCTATTAAAGTTGTTAGTTACGGTTATAGCCGCATATAAATTATCATTTATTATTTAAATTGAAAAATTACACCTGGACACAGGAATCGAGCCTGATACCTTTAGCTTAGTAGACCAATACTCTAATCATTGAGCTATCAAGGATTCTTCCCGTGAATGGTCACTTAAGATCACGCACAAGATGCGGCTGTGACCATAACTAGCAATTATAATACCTTGGCTACTTAATCCATCGTGATATGTGCATTCGTACAGTTTTCATTGTACTATTGGCAGCATAAAGCCCTCCCAAGTAGAAGATGGCTGATTTGTCTGATATATCATCAGTTTAATTGACTGCTGACGATTTCCGTACGTCCATAACATACTCTGACTTAAAATATCAGCGACCCATGACCCTGGGCACGGGTAACAAAGTGGTAAGAGCATTGGTCCTGGGTTTGATTCCCGTGTCCAGGTGTCGTTTTTCATTTTAAAGAATAATATATCGATGTTCCCAACCTTCTCCTCTATTTTTTAGAACTACGACGTTTCGCATTAAACGTCTTTGAAAAGGAGATATGATTCATACATTTTTTGAGAAAAATTATAAAACGCAGAGATTTCAACACTCTAGGGCTATGATGATTTTTAGTTTACAATTTAGTTTGAACCATATTTTAAAATAACTAACCACTAAAATAAATAATGCAACGTTTCTGAACGTCTGCAATGTATCTAAACGCTCAGCTTCCTTAATAGGAAGTTTCGATCACATGATATAAGGAATACAGCACAAAGGATTAAGATCTTAATTACTATATGGCCTCAGTGTAACATCTATCATTTGTTCAGATTATGACATTTTCCCTTTCATAAGGCAGTCGCAATTCGCAACCATCAATAAAATGAGGAGTCTTCTCAATACTCTCTTACTATTTATTTATTTAGCACAGCATCTTACTACCCGTTCGGGTTATACGCTTAAGTACTAATTACACTAATGGATTAGGAATTGGGAAGGTTGAATGTAGAGGAAGTGAACCCGCATTCGCGTGGAGGGAGAGTGGAAAACCATTTAGGAAAAACCACCCCCAGTTCACCCGACCGAGATTCGAACCTCGATCTCCCCATCCTCAGTGGTTTGGCTTAACACGACTGGCGCGTTAGCCAACTACGTCACCGAGGTGGGTTAAGTTACTAAATTAAAGATTCTTTCGGATATTTATCGGATTGGTTCTTAGAATAGAGGTACAGTAAAATATCCCTTGATGGACAGCTCTTAATAGCTTGGTTTTCCACTCTCCCTCCACGCAAATGCGAGTTCACCTCCTCTATATTCAACCTTCCCAATTCCTAACCCATTAGTGTAATTAGTACTTAAGCGTATAACCCGAACGCTTAGTAAGACGTGGTGCTAAGTATTATTATTATTATTATTATTAATATTTCTTAATAACTGATTAGTATTTATAACGGACAGTTTAGATTTCCCCGGAAGAATAGCATGGGTTCCTACGGAGAGGAACCTTCTCGATAACGGACACTGATACAACTAGAGACGTGATGTATGCATACGATGATCTAAAGTATAGTCAAACATTGTCAACACCATTTTATACGTAACAGTAAATGTTAGAAATGTCACTGTCTTTATTGAAGTGCGAGCAGTACCACCTTAAAATGTTAGCGAAACAGTTCTATTGATATAACAACCTGCGTTGTCACAGGTAGAATCAAAAGCACTCAAACAAGTTTCTTAAAGATAAATGAGTCATGAAAATAAAATTAAAAATAACATTAAAAATTGGCAAAAAGGCTTGACTTTTTTACTTTCTCATACCAAAAGAAAGTATTGTAATCAATAACCATTTCCGACCTCAAGATTTTGATGAATCTTTACGTTTTATGTCCGAGCCCCTCAAAAAAAGGTGGGTTTTACCATTTTGTGTGTCACCATGTTTCTCTGTCCCTGGCAATAGATCCGAAACGGTTTAATGGATTTTGTTCATACATAATGTCTAGATTATAGGGCAAAACTTGGGACTTTTTTTTAATGTTGAGCCTAATCCTCATTAATTAAGAGTACCTGAATCAGACGTGATCTTTTTAAATTATGAATATTTAGAAAATGGCTCAAACGAATTGGTTTAAAATTAATATGTAGGGAGTGTTTGACCTCTCAAATAAAACATTGTTAATAAAATTAAACCCTATGTTTCTACTGCATATATATCTGATCTATTTTGACCAAAAAATGTTTTATTATAAAAACAGCAAACACGTAGACCCTTTCTCGTGTCCCATACACCTTAAATAATCTGTGTATGATGCACAATACACAACAAAATTTTTAGAGAATTTAATTATATAGCACGTAGTAATCATCCTAAATACAATTACGTGTAGTAAATATATTTTTCTAAAACGAATGCACAAATAATAAACTGTGTACAAGTGGCATGAATGTAATAATATATTTTTTACAAATAATGGATTCTTCCTTGTAACAAATATTTTTTTTAATCACTGAAAGTGTCCGCTATTAAGGTGGGGTTGTAGGGGACGCGAGTTAAAGTCATCATTTAAAAAAATATT
Source organism: Timema bartmani (assembly GCA_902151455.1). Taxonomy (NCBI): domain Eukaryota; kingdom Metazoa; phylum Arthropoda; class Insecta; order Phasmatodea; family Timematidae; genus Timema; species Timema bartmani. Next base: position 154,413 of record CABFWB010001510.1, read on the forward strand.
TTACAGACTTTATTTTATCAAAATAAATATAATATTGCTTTATTACATACAAAGAGTTTAATTTTCTTCACGTGATGATATCAAAAGTTCTTGAATATCTGTCAAGGTTATGGATGTGGTATCGAAAGAAAAGTGTCGATACTATACTCATTAATAGTATCAGAAGAAAAATATCGATACCTAACTAGTATCGAAAGAAAAGTACGGTATCGATAACAGTAAATATCGGTATCGAAATTTTAGTCTGAAAAAATGTTTTTTTCTCATCTAGTAATAATAATTTCAACTTTTGCATCACAATTGTATTTTCATATTTATTTAAATACTGAAAATTATAATGATTTGACCATATTATAATTTACTTAGATATATCACGTCTACGTTGTGTTGGAACTTGAAGATGTGATAGATAGTATTGTATGATGGATATTATAAAAGGTTTTACCATACCAGCTAGAGTTTCTTCTTTCTTGTCGTGCAGAAAATGAGTGAGAATTGAAAATAGTGACATTTGTTCTTCCTCCACAGTCCACCCTAGTAAACATTTAATCCCAGCATGAGTGAAGATAACAAAAAATGTTGTTTCTTTCGATACGGAACTGATACTGGAGTGTAAGTATTAATATCAGTAAAAGTATCGGTAAAAAGTACCAAGTAAAAAAATACCAGTATCGAAAGGAAAATATCGTTATTAATTAAGTGTCGATTCTTTTTTCACATCCCTAATTATATCCTGGACAACTTTTTATCTTCGTTCAATAAGTTTTTCATCAAATGCCTCTATGCTCATGACAGATATTCAACAATTGTTGATACTACCATTGCAGAAATTTAAGCTCTATGTTTTTATTGGAACAATGTTTTATTTATTTTTGCGAAAAACTATATTTGCCATCAAAACTGCAAGAAACCCTTTACTTTGCTCAGTAACCCTAACACCCCATCTAACTGTTATCATAACCAGAGAGACACAAGATGATTTCAGAAGACACCGTCTATAATTGACTACGGGGCTGGGCCTAGATGCCGGGGTTCATGACCTGACAAATCCTTGAAAGACGGTAATCGAACCTTTGTTCCGTCCCACCTTGTCGGACAGCCCCCCCGCCCCCTCGTAGCCGTGACTGGATGATGGACGCGCAGTGTCCGGTGGGTAATTCCTCGTCGCTCATCATTGTCAGGGGGTCCTAGTAACTCGTAAATAAGGAGGAAAGGAATCGAATCAGGATGAGCTCGGTGAAAACTCGGTGAGGGCGATTAGAACAACTTTTAGCGTGAGAAACAGTCAAGAGGGTGGGGTGCGAAATTTGACCGTTGTCTATTGGCGTGATTCTTTTGGAATTCTATTTGAGTGCAGCTATTTTAATTATATCCTGAACATCACTGTTCATTGACAATCTCATAATGTGATTGCTAGTTACACTAGTGCTAAGCTTTGTACACCAAGTCTTATTACCTGTACATACTACTGGTATATTTACACTAGTGCTAAGCTTT